>JASANQ010001319.1:135168-352083 GCA_030849645.1 Wallacemonas sp. Wsd
CCCCCCCCCCCCCCCCCCACTTGCCGTCTGCCAACAATTGTGCTGTTTGTGGCTATGAGCAAAGCAAACAGACAGGGTATCGTTCGTGTAGCGCCACTTCTGTTTAAGCTGTTATCGCTCCGTTTTTTTTTCTTTGTTGTTTCTTTTTCTCCCTCGCACTCTATCCGCCCAACTTGTTCTTTCCCCTTCTTTCCGTGCGAATGCAACTCAGGCGTCTGGCGTTCTTCGCGCTGTGCGCGCTGCTTCTGTGCCTCGGCGTGCTCGCCTGCCAGGCCGCACCGGAGGATCTGTACGCGACCCTGGGTGTTACCAAGACGGCGACCAAGGCGGAGATTCGCAGTGCATTCCGCGCCATCACTCGCCGCGACCACCCCGACCTCAAGGACTCCTTCGATGAGAAGGAGACCGCCAAGGCCCAGATGGTGAAGGTCCTGCGCGCGTACTCGGTTCTGACCGACGACACGAAGCGTCAGGACTACGACGACCTCGGCGTCATTGACGGCGAGGCGCCCGATCCCAATGACTTTGACACCGTCAACGCGCTCTTCGAGAAGTACCACGAGCGCTCGCCCATCTTCTCCAAGACCACCACCATCTCCACCGAGCTGCTCATGGATCGCATCCTGCACTTCCGCGGCGCGCGCCTGTTTCTGATCGAGGTGTACAACGACAACTGCGGTGGCTGCCGTACCTTCTCCAATGCCTGGGAGACGCTCTACCACTCCGGCCTCGTGCAAGCCGGCATCCTGGAGATGTACCGCATCGAGTACAAGACCGCGGACGGCGATGCGCTGGTGAAGAAACTCGGTCTGCGCATTCCGCGCCTGGACAACCCGTACGTGTTCGCCATCATCGACGGCGAGCAGTGGAAGATGCACGGTCTTGATGAGCAGATCAAGGGCAAGAACGAGCGCCGCACCTTCCAGCACGCGCTTGACTTTGTCATGAACTTCTTCTACGAAATGTACACCATGACCACCACGCTCGAGGCGATCACGGCGAACGACGTCGTCAAGTACCTCGAGGCCCCGCGCACGCTGAGCCAGCCGGTGCGTGTGCTGTTCCCCAAGATCAACGCCGAGTCGGTGCCGGTCGCGGTGGAGATGCGGTACGGCGCGCAGGTCCAGGTCCGCTCCATTGACCGCCAGGTGCTGCTCTCCTTTGTCGAGGACTACTGCGACATGGAGGTGGACGTGAAGGACCGACGCGGAGAGAGCGTGCCGATGCCGGAGTTCATTGTGGTGTCCACAGAGGCTCTGCCCGCCTTCAAGGACGTCGTGGACTCTGACGCGGAGCTGGAGGCGGAGCCGAGGAGCTGTCGCAACGTGCACATTGGCGCCAGCGTCGTCATCACGTACGACAAGGCCTCTGACTTTGTCAAGAGCATGCTGCCTCCGCGCCACTCCGGCATGGGCGCGCTGCCGCTCGCGGACTCCATGGGCTTTTACGACGTCTGCCGCGAGAACTGCGTGCTCTGGGTCCGCCCGAACTGTGACGATGAGGTCGGCGCCGACGAGAAGGCCATGGTCGCGCTCATGACCAAGTACTACGGCAAGTTCCAGACCGGCTACCTCTGCCTGAACGAGCACGCCGGTCTGAAGCCCGCTCTGAGCCCCGCCAAGGCCAACGCCGTCGGGCCCAACCTGGTGGCCTTCGCCGATGGTGACGACCACCGCGTGTACCAGCTGACCGCACTCAGCGCGAAGCTCCCCTCTGGTATTGAGCAGGGGGACATTGAGAACCTCTTGAGCGAGATCCTCGACCGCACGTACAGCGGCAGCATCTACCGCAGCGAGGCACCGCTCTCCAGCCTCTTCACCTCGGAGGGCTTTCCGATGACGTCGAAGCAGCGCTGGTACCTGATCGGCACGAACACCTTCAACCTCGTGCGGCCCTTCGCCGGCTCCACGCTCCCGTTTGTCGTCATGTACTTTGTGCACACCAAGTTCTTCCGCAAGAAGCAGGACGCCGAGGACGAGAAGAAGAAGAAGGAGGAAGAGGAGAGGCGCCAGGGGGCGACCACGACCAACCCGCCGCCGCGCGCGCCGGATCCGGTCGGCCCTCTCATCACCGCCTTCTCCGAGAAGGACGTGGCCGCGGCCAAGGTCAACAAGGGCTTCCTCATTCTCATTCGTGATGATCGGAAGGCGGGCAGCGGACCGCTGAAGCTGCCCACCATTACCTTGGACACCCGCTTCACCGTCCGCTCCCTGGACAAGACCGACAAGGCGTGGACGGAGTGGATCGCCGCGCACGCGTCGCATGGTGGCGACGTCGTCGTGATCGCCGTCCGCAAGCAGCGCCTCCGCGCGGCCGTGAAGCCCGCCGCCGAGGACCTCGACACCTTCTTGCGCGACCTTCTGGAGGGTGCGAAGGCCACCGATATTGACCCCCCAAGCATGTTTGCGTAAGCATGCACAGCAAGTGGCTCTCACGCCTCAATACCGAAAAAAAAAAGGCGGAAACGGAACAGAAAATGGCCGCGCATGCCTTTGGATCACACACACACACAAAGGAAAACAAATCAGTAACAAGGTGTGTGTGGGAGTGTCGGGCCTAACATGTTGCCGTTTTCGACTTGAGTCCAGTGATTATTTTTCTTTTTATAATTGTTTTTTTTTATTTGGCTTGTGTCCTTTTGTTGTTGTTGTCATCGCCATTTTTCGTTTTCCTCTTTTTGTTTCCGCCATCACACGTATTCTATTTGACCTATCCAACGTTGTGTTTCAGTCTTGTTGTTCTTCCCTCCTCCAGTGTTTGTTTGATCGGCTCTTCTTCTTTTTCTTGTTCTCCTTCTTTTTCTTCTTCTTCAAGTGGCAGTGTCTGACGACAGCGCACCAGGTGGCACATGCGTGACAAGCGCTACGGGTTTTTTTTTGGCATTAGTCGAGAAGCAAGAAAAAAGAAAGAGAGAGAACGTGTTGTGGAATAAAGGATACAGAGCCAACTAATCTGTCCTTTCGTAGCCCCAGCTCCTTTGAACCATCACATAAAGACGAACCACTACGACAGAAGCCAAGTGAAGTGAAATGAGGGCACTGTGACCGTATTTGGTCGCTGTTTTTGGATGAAGATGGTCAGTCCGCTTTGACGATCTCCAACGAGTGAGTCCGCAATGGGATCACCCGCCCCTGTGCAGTCTGTGTGTGTGTGTGTGTGTGTGTGTGTGTGTGTGCTGTCATGTACGCAAAGACAACACCGCCACTGTGCGTGTCCGTGTGCTACGTCACCGCGCGCTCTATCAAATACCTGCACATGCACATTTGCATGTAGAGGTTCATGTGAAATCTGGCATGGTTCACACAAGCAAACACTTTGCACACTTTCCCCCATTTTCTACACTCTCGCTCTTGCTCAAGTTTTCGATTCACACCTAACTTTCTTGTTTGCATTTTTGTCTTGCCGTTCCTTTGTGAGTTCATTCCTCATGTCGTCTATTGATCTGTCCAGCACCGTGGCCGTGTACAGCGCCGTTCAGGAGGCGAAGAAGCTGGCGGCGTCGGCCAAGAAGGGCACGACGGCCGCTGCTCTCGCGCCGATTCAGTCGTACGACCTGTACAAGGTCGCGCGCGAGGAGGAGCTCGCCGCCTACCGTGGACTGTGCCGCGTCCTCGTCATGCACCACGGCTCGGAGCTGCCCAAGTCCGCCAGCCGCATCCTTGAAGACCTGCGCGAGACGCTCTGCATCTCCGATGAGCGCGGTGCCTTGGAGCTCGAGTCCGCGCAGCGCGATCCCGTCACGACCGGCGTGGAGTCCTCCGGTATTCTCAGTCGCCGTGCCGACTTCTTTGACGGCGTCGACGACGTGGAGCTGGTGGAGTTTGCCCGTCACGGGGCGATGGCGGTGGACGACGACCACGCGGTGGTCGTGATGGCGGCTGCCGGTGGACCGCCCACCAAGGCGGCTCGCCGCGAGCACGAGAACACGGCATCCTCGTCATCGGCCGCCGCCGCAGCGACGAGCGCCGGCAAAGCCGCGCAGGTCCCTCCGGCGGGGGTGGCCTCGCGCAAGGTCGCTCGCACGCAAATCGCGAACAAGGTGAACAAGATCGGTGCGGAGGTGCGGGCGGCGGCCGAGGAGCTTGTCTACGCGACGGACGCCAACCGAAAGGCGACTCTGCGGGCCCTGCTCGAAAAGAAGAAGGAGGAGCTTGTCCAGCTCAAGGAGGAGGCCGTTCTGATGGCGTAGCAGAGGACAACCAATTGTGCGTGTCAGCACGCCGCACTCTCCGCCTGTGAAGCTTGTTTTTTCTTTTGTCGTCGTTGTTGGTAGTGGTGTCTCTTTTTCGAATCTCGCACAATAGAGACCGAAAAGCTGTTCGAGCAGAGCCGCGCTTGCACTGTGTGGCGCGTGATCTCTCCTCGGTGCTGTATTTTTGTGTGTTTTCACGTTGTCCTCTCCTGACACCCTTGGCACTCAGAGTATAGAGCTCAGATGGTTAAAACTAAACGAAGAACAGAAACAAAAAATGAAAGATGAAAAGCGAGAGAAGGAACTATACACATGTTGGTATTGATCGGCCACACCATCTCAGACAAGGCGTCCATGTGGGCTCATTTAGCAACATCGCGCAAGATGATCTGTGCAATGCGTTCAGAGCTCCCTCTTTGTGTGTGTGTGGTCACTCTGAGGAGGCCTTCTTACTCCCTCCATAATGCACGTTCACTGGTAGGAACACGTGCGCACGCACCCAGTTGTGACGCGTTCGCCTGCTCGTATACTCTGTTTCTTTCATATATATGCGTCGGTCAAACCATCTTTCAACCACTTGCCCGTTCTCTGCGCCGCTCTATTCCTCAGATTGCCTTCAAATATATATATATTTGCTATTTTGCCTTGCGTGCTCCCAAGCTCGCAGGGTGTGGTCGCGTCAATGAAACTCACGCGACTGAGGTGTCGGCGCCCTTCGACGTCCACATCAACGACACGCCAGATATTTACCATACGTCGACGTCCCTACGACAGCATTCGGGCCGTGGTGGGTCTCTGCCACCCTCTTTTCTCTCCCTCGTCCTCATCGTCCTCGTCTTTCTGGGCAGAGGTCAATCGCAATGGCAGCGCGACCGCGTCACTGGCGCCGTTCATGGACGCCGTGGCTGGCGGTCCTCTTACGCCGCACCACGAAGGCCCGCTGAGCCGCGACGCGGTCACCAGCCTCCGCGATCATCTCGGCGACGATCTCGTCGAACACGTGCGCCGCGACGCACTACTTGGTGGGCAGTTGGTGGCGCCACCGCACCCGTGGATGACAGCGATGTGGGACACCGCCCAGCAGCAGCGCTACACGGCCGCACTCCTCGCCGCCCGTGAGGAGCTTCTGGCGAGTCGCAAGGCTGTGGCGAAGAATGCGGCCTTCAACTTGCCCCGCCGCGAAGCAGGTCTCACGCTGCACGAGGTGTTCTCGACTACGCCAGAGGACGAGGCACCTGACAGCGATCCGGCCGACTTGCCAAGACGCGCGCACTGGCGTGAGCTCATTGACGCGCACACGCTCATCCTGCCTGATCGGTCCCGCATTCACGAAATTGAAAATGGACCACAGGAGTTGGCCATCACGGAGCTCGTGCGGGCAGAGGTGGTGCGGCTGGCGAGCTCGCCGCACAGCCCCGCGTGGCAGCCAGAACTTGTCGTGGATGTCGGCGGCGGGAACGGCTTTCTCACGGCGCAGGTGTCGGAGCGCCTCGGCTGCGACGGGCTCGTGATTGACCCGCACATCCCCAACCACGCGATCGACTGCCTGCCGTCGTACTGGCCGTCTGTCGCTGCCCGCCAGCGCCGCGCACGGCCTCGACGCCACGTGTTGCACCGCCGCAAGAGCTTCTTCCAGGAGATGACCGACAGTGCAGATGCGGTGCCGGCGGTCTCGCCGGACAAGGTGGTGCTGATCGCCAAGCATCTCTGTGGCTCCGCAATTGATGAGTGCTTGCGCCAGCTGCACGAGCAGAACAGCCTGCCCCGCGTGCTGCTTCTGGCACCATGCTGCTTCAACAAGATCCAGCTGAGCACGTACTGCGACCCGGCATTTCTCTCCGCGGTGTTGTCAGTGCACGACCAGGACACGCTCGCCCGGGTGACGCGCTTGACAGACTGGAACATGACGTGCTGCCAGCATGCGTGCGATGTCAGCCAGCACCGGTGTGGTGGCGCCAACACACTCATGCCGCCAGGCGACTCGGCCCAGCAGCGCACTCAGAGTGCGGCCTCAACGACGCTGACCGACGGAACGCCGTCACGAGCGCGTGATCTGGTGTCCATGCAGTCCACCGCGCGGTTCGGCGGCATCCACAGCGTCGTGTACCACGTGCCGTGCATGAACGCGATCTCCCAGATGGTCGAAGGTCTCGTCAACCACGGCCGCGTGCAGTGGCTTCGCGCGCACGGCTACACGCGCGTCCATATGTGGCAGTACGTGCCCGACTGCGTGACACCCAAGAACAAGTGCATTATTGCCGTTCGCGACGCTTAAACGGGACACGGACTTTCTTCTTGTTGCAGTTGTTATTTCGTGGTTGATATTGATGTTGTTGTCTGGAGCGAGCAAGAGAGGTTTGCTTCTTCACTGCCAAATGGCAGTTCGTCACAAAAAAAAGAGGGAAGTTTCATACCAGGCTAGCATAGCCGCCACAAGCGTGTTTGGCCCATCACATGGATCACAGCATACAGTCTCCCCGTGCCCAATCACTTCACAATAGCATTCACCTCTACTCTCTTCTTCTCTCAACCTCCTTCACTTTCCACCTCACACACCACACACACACACACACACACACACACACACACACACACACACACACACACACACACACACACACACACACACACACGGTGAGGGAAATACTCGGAGACGCATGGACACCACACAGGAAACAGCGCCATCACCGGCCACCGCCCCAACGGCGTTTGAGCGCCGCCATGGCACCCAGTTCCCCACTAGCGCCTCACATTTCTTCTGTCGACAAAAGCAGTACTACGCCATTGCCTCGAGTGTTCAGTTTCTGCACCCATTCATCACACGCGCTGCGGAGACAGCCGAGACCTCCGTGACGGCGTCGTGTGATGCCGAGGACCCTCTCGCGACCCTACTGCGTGAGTTCTATCCGCGGCTGGCAGGAGCGCCGGCCTCGCTGAAGCACGACGGCCCGCTCGCTCTCGGGCACGTCACCGCTCTGCAGTCCGCGAGCGACGCGCAGGTCTTTGCCCTGTTTCGTTCCTTTCGCTGGGTACCGGCCGCATTTCACGCCCGCCTAGGCGTCGAGACGCCGCTCTTCCCGACCTCCTCGGCGCTTACCAAGATTCTGTGGGACCCGTCGAGCGGCATGACGGAGCGCTTCGCCGCCGCCATCCGCGCCGCCCGTGCGGACAAGCCTAAGTACTACCGCGAGCTCAGCCGCGATGGCTACCTCTGCGAGCCTGGCCTGCACGCCCTGCGCGTCTTCGCCCCCTCGCTGAATGCCGCCCCGACGCCTCCCACTCCGTCGCTGGCTGTTGCGGAGGACAGCGGTGACACTGGTGGCGGCCAGCCTGCGGTGCTCAATGCCACCTCGCTGAGTCTCGCCGATCTTCCGGCCGGTCGGATGTCGGCCGTGCAAGAAGCCTACTGGCATCGGCTGATCGAGGCGTACAGCCTGTGCCTTCCCGACCGCTCCCACATCCACGAGCTCGAGAATTTGCCGCAGGAGATTGCGATTGGCGAGCTTCTGGCGGAGATCACCGGCGTCGCCGTTCCTGTCCCAGTGCTCGATGCCGACGGGACGGTGGCGGCGGAGAGCGTCGACGCCCTGTTTGCCTCGGCCCCATCGTCCATGCTGGACTGCGTCGTCGATGTCGGCGGCGGCAACGCCTTCCTCGCCGCGGAGGTGGGCGAGCGGCTCGGCTGCGACAGCGTGGTCATCGACCCGCACTACCCGCCGCACTCGGTGGACTGCTGCCCGCGCATGTGGCCCGACACCACGGCACGTGTGCGACCATCACGGTCGCGTCGGTTCGTCATTCACCGCAAGATTGCGTTTTTCAAGGAGATTGACTTTCGACGCGATATTCCCGCCGAACCAGGCCGCTGCGCCTTCATCGCCAAGCACCTCTGCGGCACGGCCGTCGATGAGTGCCTGCGCCACCTCGAAGCCCAGGACTGCTGGCCGCGCGTGCTCGTCCTAGTGCCGTGCTGCTTCCACAAGGGTCAGTTTGACACATACGTCAACGCGCCGTACCTCCGCGAGGTGATGCAGGTGGACTCGCAAGACGCCTACACGCGCATGACGAAGCTGACCGACTGGAATCGGTCCATTTACCAGCGCGCCGAGCTCGATGGCAGCCTGGAGAGCGCGGAGGCGGAGAAGGGCTCTGGGTCGTCCGGCGACACCCGAAAGCGCCCGCGTAAGAGCCACCACAAGGCGCGCACGATTGATCATCTGGTGTGCTGTCAAGAAGCCATGGCTGCCGGCGTCGAGGCCCTCATGAACCGCGGACGCATGCTCTGGCTGCAAGAGCGGGGCTACGAGGTGCGTCTGCTCGAGTACGTGCCCGACTTTGTGACGCCGAAAAACAAGTGTATCGTTGCCGTGCGTCGTGCATCTTGACACGCGCTGTGGTGGTGCCACTAATCTTTCTACGACTAACAGTACATCACGCAAAAAAAAAAACACAAGAAAGCTATTTGATGTCATGTGTGCCTCACATGAACTCCGGACGGAACCAGAGAGCAGTTTTCATCAGCTGTGAGTTGGGGGTGTGTACGCTGCAAGCATGCAACACGGCACATCCTGACTGGAAGAACTCAGTCTGAGAGTGAGAGCAACCGTTCGGTGATTGTATCCTTTCCCTTCTCTTCCTCGACTTCATTCCCATTCTCTCTCTTTTTCTCTTTTGACGTGTAGCATGTGACCGGCGCACTAGACGCCGATTGGTTCACATACATACACACTCACACACTCACACTCACACTCACACACAGATGCGTCGTCCGGCACTGCCGAGGAGTCGCGGCGCGCTGAAGCGCAAGATGATTGTTCTGTGTGGTGCCGCCATTTGCCTGACGTACATCTCCATCATTCTCTGGATGTTCGCGCAGCGGCCGGTCACCTCCGAGGATGACGAGCGCATCGAGGATGGCGTCAGGCGGGGCAAGCAGTGGCAGTGGGCGCCGCCGTACGTGCTGGACGAGACTACCGCCGCGGGAGTGGTGGACATGACACTGGACCGCCTCCTCTCCTTGTTCCGTCTGCGCATTTTTGTGCCGCTGGTGCTGAGCGTGCCTCGGGCATGCACAGAGCAGACACCGATTTTCTCCATTCAAGAGCACGCGCCCGTGCTGCTGTCTCTTCTGAATGCCAACTACGATGACCGTCTGCTGCCCATCGACGTCGACCTGACTGTCTTTGTCGTTGCGGAAGGAGCAGAGGCAAATTCGGAGGGAGGACCGTGTGTGAGCGTCGCGATTGACCAGGTTCGCGCCGAACTGCGGCACTTTTTGTGGCGCCACGGTCGTGTGACTATGCAGCTCCGCACCGTGGAGTCTGGCGACGCGATCGCCACGACGCTCCTCGCGCAGAGCTGGACGCCGAGCTCCGACTGGGAGCTGGGCCTGTTTGTCGATCACCACGCTCTCATATCGCCGTTTTGGTTTCAGTGGGCCCAGCGCGCACTTCGCCGCTACCTCTACGCCGTTCCTGATGATGGGAACACATTTCGCCTGTCTACAGAGCCCCCGACGCCCGCCCCGATGACGGCGTCCTGGCGTCAGACACCCGAGCCGACCTCAGATGCCCTTACCCCCAGCATTGGCGTAGTTGTGCATCCCTTTGCCCAGCAGCCGCTCGCCTGTGTCGTGCTCCCACAGACTTTCTCGGTGGACACGGCAGCTGGAGGTTCCATCAGAGAAGCTACGGCCGCGCTCACAGTTGCGGTGCCGTCGTTGTTTGGTGTGGTCTGGTCAGCTCACACGTGGGTGGGTTTTCTAGCGTGGCGTCGTGCGCACATGCTCGCTCCGGCCAGTTTGGACGAGATGCTGCAGTCGATGCACACGTACATGGCCAAGCCCAACGGTGCAGGGCGATGTGTGGAAGGCTTCCTGATGCAGAGTCAATCGCTCTATCAGCATCCGCAGGTCGCCATGCACGTGGCGCGACTGTTGGGCACGTGGGGGTTTGCCGTGAACATCACGAGGGAACAATTTGAGAAGCGCTGGTGCGGACTGCCACGACTGCCGGTGAGTCCCTTTTCGTCAGCATAAGCGCGCGCGTGCGTGTAGCGCTTGGCATCGATTTGGGTGATGCTATTTTTTTTTCTTTCATTACATCTGTCGCTTAGTTGTTTTAAAAATGGCAACGTGTGTGAGTGCACGTTGAATATCGCAAAACACAATCATTCTGTTTGTACGCGCGTGTAGAAAGCAGATGCGGAATTGACACTGTTTGTCCGCCAAGAGCAAGGCGAACTGAAAAGAAGGGCCTCGATGAACGCTGTGTCACTTGCTTACACGTGCTGCCTGTGAGTTCAAAGCCACTCTCTCCCACTTCCTTCATCTACCCTTCCGCTACGTTTCCTCATCTGCCAGTTCTTTCTTCTTATTTTTGTTTGTTTGCTTGTTTTTGGCGTGTCATTGTTGTGGTGCCGTCGCTGTTAGTCACTGACGAAACACACACACACACACACACACACGGTTCGTGCCTTTTCTCGTCCGTTCATCTCCACGTCTTGTTGTGTGGAAGATAAGAAGCAGCCAATATCAACAGCAGCAACAGTACTTTTAAAAAAAATGGCTCTCGTGGAGCCGCTGGTCGGCCATCTTCTGTCCCAGTACACGGAGACAGTCCTCGAAGGTCTTGAGAAGATCCGCACGAATGCCACCGCCGACCCCGAATTTGGCCCCACTTTGGCGAACAGCGCTTCAGCGGTGGAGGCGTTGAAGAACACGCTGCTCAAGCAGGAGAAGAAGCAGGTCGTGGTCAGTGCGCTGCAAACCATCTGCGTCATTGTGGAGCACAGCGATGCGCAGCCCGGCAGTCGAGCGCACCTCCTTCGCGAGCTGTGCCGCGGCGATGTCTTCACCTTCCTCCGCAAGTCCATCTCTGTGCTGTCCGACGAGACGCTGGCGCTGTGCATGGCGGCCCTGCAGCTGCTGACGCTCATGGCCGTGCACGTCCCGCGGATTCTTCTCGCTCGCTTCAACCATAAGCTGCCCCTGACGCTCGCGTGCTTCCGTGCGCAGTTGCCGTACTCGCAGCGTCGGCTGCGCGCGGCGCGATTGGAGCTGTTGCTCGCGCTGACCACGTCCAAGTACGGCGCCGTGTCCGCATCTGTCGTGGTCGAGCACGGCTGCCTGACACAGGTCCTGGACGACGCGGCGGAGCTGCTGCAGGAGGGGACCGCGCAGGGGCTGAAGCTCGGCCGCGCGGCCCTGCACATGTTCGAGCAGCAGTTCATCTCCTCGGGCCTCATCCCTGTTGAGCAGAAGCGCAGCGTGCTCCTCGCGCAGCGTAACGTGTTTCGCCTCTTCGTCAAGGCGCTCGAGTACCCGGCCGTGGCGGGCGATGCCGAGCGGCTCGTGTACCGCATGGTCGCCGAGCTCATGGAGTCGCCATCGGACTACGCCACGACACGCACCGACACGACAGACGAGCGCGGTATGCCGAACTTCATTCTCTTCTTCCTGCTCCGTCAGCTGCGGCCCAAGAACAGCGCGCTCGTCTCCCGGCTGGTCGTGTTCATCCTGCACAAGGCGCCGGACTTGATCCGGCCGTACCTGGTGCGTGTGTCCGGCCACTTGCCCGATGACGGAAACACAGCGCAGCGCATCGCACCGGCCACGGCTCGCATCGCCACGCTGAATGTCATGACCCGCATCCTCCTCGCCCCGATCCCATACCACCTGTCCGCGCAGCACATCACGCTCGAGCCCATCGCCGCCCGTGCGACGACCTTCTACACAATGAGCCCGCAGGCCGTCGTGAATGAGATTTGCCCCGCGTGGCTCGCGGAGTATGTCCATCGCCTCATCAACGGCTCGACGAACCTGATGATGTTGACGCTCGCCATGCAGCTCACGCAGGCCGCGCTGGAGCGCGCGCAAGCGGTGCTGGCACTCGTTGCGCAGGCGCAGGAGAAGCAGCAGCACCAGCGCCGTCTGCAGCGGCAGGCCGGACGGGCACACGCGCAGAACAACAGCAGCACCGCCCCGTCCTCTGCGCACGCGCGCAGCTACGCGCTGGAGGCGGAGGAGGTGGACGTGGACGAGGAGGGCCACGCCGTGGACTGGGAGAGCTTCGACGCGCAGGTGCAGGCCGCGCTGCTGCAGGCCGTGCCCCGCCGCGAGGAGTTCTGGCACCGCATGACCCAGCAGATCCACCCGCTGCTCCTCGCTGAGCAGAAGAACGCCTTCGCGGCCGCGCAGGACAACACGACCACCACCACCACCACCACCACCACTGCCGCGACGACGACGGTGGAGCACGGCGCGGTGTCGCGGGTGGAGTTTGTGACGCAGCGCATGCTCACGCTGATGCG
Organism: Wallacemonas sp. Wsd; assembly: GCA_030849645.1. Classification (NCBI taxonomy): domain Eukaryota; phylum Euglenozoa; class Kinetoplastea; order Trypanosomatida; family Trypanosomatidae; genus Wallacemonas; species Wallacemonas sp. Wsd. The sequence continues at coordinate 147,671 of JASANQ010001319.1, forward strand.
GCAGTACATGGAGGTGTTCCAGCTGCGCGTGTCGTGGCTGAGCGCGGTGCCTGTGTTTGTGCCAACCTTCTCCGCGGCCACCATGACCACGCAGAGCGGGGCTCGCCGCCCGATCATCACCACGGCGCTGCAGATGGGCAACGACGTCTTGGCGAGCTGGCAGCCGGCCTCGGTGTCGGCGCTGTGTGCGCTGCTCGTGCCCAGCCTGATGCGCGGTGTGTCCATGACGAAGCTGCACCACATCACGATGAGCAGCAGCGCGCAAGGGGGAGTGGCGGAGTGGCCGCTGCTGATGAGCCTGCTGCTCTGGGCAGTGCGGGCCGGTGCCGCGCTCAAGGCGGCAACGGAGGCGACGGAGGCGGAGAGGGAGGAGACGGTGAACGCGGTCGCGTGGGTCGCGCGGCTGGTGCAGTGGACTGTCCACAGCGTCACCGTCCGCTTTGGCTGCGGCTTCGAGGAGAGCCTGACGTGGGTGCAGAGCCTGACGCCGGAGACGATCCCGTGCTTCCTGCACCTGCTGAACAACCTGCTGCAGCGCAGTCTCTCCAAGGTGGCCGACCGCGTGGCCAAGGAGCTCTTCGAGGCGGAGGCCGGCAAGGGTGTGCTCGTCATCGCCGCGGAGGCCTTCCTCGCGCGCACCGAGGAGAAGCAGCAGCAGCGCGCCGAGACCGCCGCCGCCACCGCCGCGGCACCGCCCGCCCCTCCTGCGGCCTCGTCCGGCGGCAAGCGCAAGGCCGGGGCCCCTGCCCCGTCGGCACCCGCCACGGACCTGTGGACGGAGGACCTCTACGCGAACCTCGCCGGCTTCCGCGCCGTGGTGGCCCAGGTCCAGACGCACTGGGACGCGCGCGTGTCGGCGAGCCGTGCCTTCTGCGCGCCACTCCTCGCGCAGCAGGCGCGTGCCCAGGCGGGCTCGGCGGCCCTCGAAGGTCCTCAGGGACAGCGCCGCATTGCCCTCACCTCGGCCGCGCTGCCCGCGCAGCCGCAGCAGCACGAGGCCCTGACCCCCGCGCACGAGCAGCTCCTGCAGTTTGGTCGCACCCTGCGCGCGCCGGTGGCGATGCGCGGCGAGGACGAAATCGAGCTCCTTGTCGCCATCACCGCGCAGGAGAACGCGCCGAGCGACGACGCTGGCGAGGGGAAGGCGGCCAAGACGAAGAAGGCCAAGCCGAGCCAGAGCGCGAGCGACAGCGGCAGTGCATCCATGTCTGCGGTGTTTGGCCGCGTGGGCGTGCGCCGCTGGGCCTCCATGCACGCGGTCTGCTGGGAAGCCGCCGGCTACGTGCTGCGCGCGCTGAACGCGATCCAGCGTGATGTGGCGTCCGCAGAAGCGGCCACTTCGGCCACTTCGGCTGCTGCCTCTTCCTCTTCGGCCCGCGTCGCGGTGGCCGGTCTGGCGACCTCGCTACTCGAGCAAATCGCGAAGGAGGCGCCGGCGCTGCGTCAGTCGCTGCTCGCGGACCACGCAGACAGCAGCGGCCTGGCGTTCGTCGTGCTCGTGCTCGCCCTGCTGCGCGCGTTGCTCACCGTCAAGACGCTGCAGTCGAGCCCCGCAGAGGCCGCACTTCTGGACGCCACTCGCACGGAGACGTGGATGGGTCCCCTCGAGGCACTCCTGCTGAGCACCTACCAGGGCACCACCACCACCGTCGATCGCGCGCGCTACGCCGCGCTGCTGTCCCTGCACTATCTGACCACGGAAGCAGACGAGACCGGGTCCGCGCCACGCAAGCCAGAGGAGGATGGGCCGAGCGACGCGGAGGACGAGGACGTTCGCGACAGCACCTCCGACGAGGAGTCCGTGAGCGAGGAGGAGGAGGAGCACGCGGACGCAGCAGCAGGCGGTGCGAAGACCGTGAAGCCGCTGCACGCCGTCCCTCGCCGCCTCTTTGCCGGGGCGCTCGTGCCGCGTGCGTTTACGCAGCATCGCTACCTCATCTCCGATCACAGCCCCGCCGGCTACGTGACGCCCGAGGTGGACATGCTTTCTTTGTTGGTCGACGCCTGGACGGAGGACGCGATCCGCACCATGGCTCTGCAGACCCCAATCCGTCTGTCCAACACGATCCTCTGCGGTGCCCGTCAGAGCGAGTGGGATCTCGTCCGCAGCGTGTTCCCCGAGGTGACGTGCGAAGAGGATCTGACCGTGACCGCCTTTGCCCGCGTCTCCGCCGCCACAACTGCCGACCCGCGCTTTCTCCTGCCGCTGCTGCAGACGACGTTGGCCCTGCCGCCGGAGCGTGTCTCGCGGACAGTGGCGCTGGGCCTGCGCTGCCTGCCTGTGCTGCTGCGCGCGCTGTCCTGCACGGAGGCCTCCCTGCGCGGCCTCGCCGCGACCGCGCTGAGCACACTCTACATCCCTAGCGGCCCCAATCGCATCGTCACCACCTTTGCGCGGATGAAGCTTTTGCAGCTCTCGCAGAAGGCGCAGCAGCGGCAGCACCAGCGCCGCGGTGGTGCGCACGGTCGCCGTCGTCCTCACCAAGGCGGTCGTGGTGGTGGTGGTGGTGCCGCCGCCGGGAAGGACGCCACGACGAAGCCCCTTCAAGGTGCAGACGCCAAGTCCGCCCCTGTGTCGCTGCCACGCCTGCCCACGCCGATCGGCTCTCTGCTGATTCTGGCGATGCGGCCGCTCGGCGAGTACGCGCACCCGCTGCACAACCACCTCATTCGCTTTCTCATCGACGCCCGCAATGCGCTGGGCACGTCGGTCCCCTTCGCGCAGTGGCTCTCCGCCTTTCCGCTCGAGGCCGTCAGCGCGCCACTGATGATCGCGCGTCACGAGGAGCTGCAGAAGGACGGCGCCGCCCAGTCGAGCAGCATCGCGCAGACCTCGGCGGCGGAAGTGGCCGCTCGCATTCGCAAAGACATGCCGCCGCAGCTCGACTTTATTCTACGTCTCGTGGGCAGTGCCTGCGAGACGCACGGCGACGCCATGGCCATGCTCCACTCCGGCTGCGTGCAGAACCTGATGCTGCTCGCCGGCCTCGTCTCGGCTTCACCGGAGCTGCGGCTGAGCTTTGTGCAAGCGCTGGCCACCATGTGCGCGGCGTCCTACCGCGTCACGGTGCAGCTGGCCGTGCAGGCGCGCGTGCTGTTGTGGGCGGTTGGCTTCGCACTGCAGCTGTGTCGCGAGTTTGCGGGCAGCCCGCACCGATTCGGCGAGCCGCTCTTCTGCGCGGTGCTGGCGTTGGTCGCCACGCTGAGCGCCGTGCTCGGGGCCGCCCCTCGGCACCGGCATGCCGCTCTGCACGGCCAGGCGGAGGAGCTCCTGCACGTGCTGTACCACACGCTCGTGGACGCGAATGTGACGTCGAAGCAGACGCTCGAGATGGTGGAGAAGGCCGTGCAGGCGTGGCAGGTGGATGCTTCGACCGCGGTGCAGGATCGGCTGGGACGACGTCGCGAGCACACCAGCGCGGCACCGGGTGTGAAGCGTCCGCACGAGGAAAATGAAGGCGAGGAGGCGCAGACGGCAGCCGCGTCAAACCACGGCACGTCACCGGCGAAGAAGGTGCGCCGCAAGTGAAGCTGATGCTTGTTTGTTTGTTTGTTTGGTGTTGTTGTTATTTTCGGCGCCGTTGGTCGTTCTCTCCTCTCTCTCTCTCTCTCTCTCTACTGTTTGTGTGATGAGACGATGTATGCACGTGCATAATTTCTCCACCAAATCCAAAAATTAAAAAAGCCCACTGCAGAACACTTGTGATTTTCTTTTTGTTGATTGTGTTCTTTTTCTTTTTTCGCACTGAGATAATTTTCCACCGACTAAACAGATTCGTAACGCGTAACACATAAGCACTTTTGAAAATCAAACGAAAAGCAGCAAATAGTAGGCATCTCCAAACGAACGCAATATCGCTTCTCAGTGGAGAGTCGCGTGGACCTTTTACGCGTGTGTGTTTCTTGTTTATCGCCTTTTCCCCACCTCGCTGTGTGCGTTCCCCACTGGCTTACACGCATGGTATGGGGCAGTGATGTGGCACGGAGAAAAATGAAACGGAGCACTCCTCTTCCAGAGACAGGTCGCGCAGACAACGATGCGATCGCGTGTCATGGCGATCAACTCACTTGGTGCACACACACAGAATAAGACGACATCTCTCTGCCTCTCTCCCCCTCGTTGTGTCTATCATTCCTTCATCTTTTTTTTTTTTCGGCTCGTGTCGATATTGCCCCCTACACACATCAGGTGCATACACTGTGAAGTGGATAGACACTCACCTGTGCGGCTTTTTCTTTTCTTGCACAGCTACTCAGTGTCATTTTTTACACCACCTCGCGTGAACCGTAAGTGCACGTTTGCACTCGCGGACACACACTCACACATACACCCATACACATATACATCCTCCCGTTTGTTGGTAAGTATAGAAAAGAACAAAGAAAGAAACTAGCCTCTCTCCCTTTGCAGACGCGAGCACAAACTAAATACATCCACAGCTGTCGAGTGAGGCTGCGCGGAAAAAAGAAAGAAAAACAAAAGATGAATTGTGCCTGTGGGGACGTGGCACGTTTCTTTGTAGGTCGCGATGGCAAGCCCGGTTACTGCTGTCCGCACCATCGGTGCAAATTCTATGCCGTCACGCCGATCCAGTGCGACGGCTACCACCGCGTCATGACAAACGCGCAAACCCCACCCGAGACCGTCATTATCCGCTTTGAGGCCCTCACGCACCCGGAAAGCACGGCCGAGTCGCCCGCGATGGCGGTGCTCGCCACCTTCCAGGGCAACCTCTACGGCCGTGAGGAGGTCGTGCGCGTGCTGCACGACACCGAGTTCCGCGGGGCGTGGTACCCGGCGAAGGAGGCGTACCTCTACACCGACTGGGCTTACCCGCGTCTCGTTACCGCGCTCCGGCGTGTCCCGCACGTGCTCGTCGAGGAGGTGCCGCCGTTTTTCTTCCGCTGTGTCACGCGCCTGCAGCAGGTCGTCACACAGCACAGCGAGGCCGTCGCCGCCGGCACAACCCTCGACGTGGACCCCGAGGACGCCGTCTACACGCAGTTGAAGCCCTTCCAGAAGCGCGGCGTGGATTTTGTCGTCGCGCACGACGGCCGTGGGTTGATCGCGGATGACATGGGGCTGGGCAAGACCGTGCAGGCCATCGCGGTCGCCCACCTGTATCGCCAGGAGTGGCCGGTGCTGGTGATGTGCCCCATGTCCCTCATGGAGAACTGGATGAAGGAGTTCAACAAGTTCGCTGGGGTGCCGTACGCGCGCATGGTTGTGCTGCAGGGCACCAAGGCGCGCGTCTCCGATCTGCACGATGTCGTCATTGTCTCCTACTCCTCTCTCAAGTGCCTCGACAATGTGACCTTCAACGTGGTCATCGCGGACGAGTCGCACTACATCAAGAGCGGCGAGGCGAAGCGCGCGCAGCAGGCCCTGCGCCTCTGTCGCAGTGCCCATCGCGTGGTGCTGCTTTCTGGCACGCCTGCCATGGCGCGGCCACTCGAGCTCTACACCCAACTTCAGTCGCTGCAGCCGAGCCTGGTGCCGTCCAAGACGCAGTACGGTGCGCGCTACTGCAACGCCCACGTCAGCCGATTTGGCGTCGACATGACCGGCCACTCGCACACCGACGAGCTCAATGTGCTGCTCCGCCACTTCATGATCCGCCGAACCAAGAAGGAGCTCGGCAACGAGCTGCCCTCCAAGACGCGCCAGCTCCTCTACGTGTTTATCACCGACAGGGAGAAGAAGGCGCTGGAGAAGCAGGTGATGGCGCTACGCCGGTCCATCGCCGGCCACCCGGACGGCATGGGTCAGCAGGCCGGCGGCGACTACGCCAGCCGCGCGCCAAACGCCTTTGAGCTCAAGATCGCCACGGCGCAGGCCAAGATACCGGCCGTGCGCGACTACGTGATGAGCACGGTAGAGCAGCACCTCGACTCGGGGGAGAAGATCATCTTCTTTGCGCATCACCAGTGCATGATGGAGGCGCTGCGGTCGGCGGTCGAGGCGGTACGACCCAAGCGACCCATTGATTACATCTTCATCGCCGGCGACACGCCGGGCCCACAGCGCGAGCAGCTCGCCAATCACTTCCGCGAGGAGCCGTCCTGTGGTGTGGCGGTGCTGTCCATGCAGTCGAGCGGCACGGGCCACAATTTCACCTGTGCCTCGACGGTTGTCTTTGCGGAGCTCGACTGGAACCCCAGCACGCATCTGCAGTGCGAGGACCGTGTCCACCGACTCGGTCAGTCGAACCCGTGCAGCATCAAGTACCTCCTCGCGGAGGGCACCTCTGATAGCGTTATTTGGCCGATGCTGCAGGCGAAGTTGTCCGTCACGAGCGCCATGTTTGCCGCCCACGGCGCTGACGGCGCCGATGGCGCAGCGCATCAACTCACCGCCAACGCGAACCTGCAGAAAGTCTCGCGGCGCGACCTCTCCGAGAATGCCGATGGCGGCACGCAAGGCACTCTGGATGGCTTTCTGAAGCCCTCCCAGCGCTCACCGCGATCGTCGACGACCTCCACTTCGACGCCCACTGGCCCGTCCACGCGAGCTGCGGTGCACGACGAGGACGAGGTGGTGCTGATGGAGGGCGGGACCGGACCTGGCGGCCCACGCGGCCTGATGGGTGGTGGCGAGGCGGGCCTGGCGATGATCTCGGCGACGCCGATGTTGACGCCGCCATCACGCGGGACGCTCCACGCGGCGGTGCCTCCTTCGCCGCCACCGGCCACGCCGCCTCCGCCTCCGCCGGCCACACAGCGGGTGGTGGTGCCCATCGCCGAGTACGAGCAGCAGCGCAGCGCCAAGGCCTCCGCCGCCGCGGCCTTTCGTCAGACTGCCGGCACTGTCACCGTCACCTCCTTGGCCGCCTCTGCGGGGGCAACCACGGCAACGACGTCTGCGGCAGCCCGCAAGTCCGCGGAGCCCAAGACGAGCGTGCTGGATCTGATGCGCACCTCGCCTGTGACGCACCCGTCGGCGGAGGTGTCCATCGCCCCTCCTGTGGTGGCCGTGCCCGCGGCCCCCGTCCTCGCGCGTGCACGGACCATTGTGCACATTGGTGGACACAACAACGGTGGGAGTGCTCCACACGTCCAGGACGGTGCCTCCACACGCGCACCAGCCCCGCTCGTCCAAGCGCCGCTTGTGGACGCCCCGCAGATGCTGCCCATGCACGTGGCCTCCCTCTTGTCGGCCACCACCACCACAGGCGTAGCCGCCGGGGCCGGCGCCGTGCGTCCGCGGACGACCTTCTCCTTCGCCAAAGGCCCCGCATGCGTGGCGCCAGGGCCGACGACGGTCACAGCGACAGAGCCGCCTCATTGCCCTGTCGTCACGGCCTCCAACACACCGCAGGGGGCTCCTCGGCCGGTGGTGGGGGAGTCGGCTCCGTCACAACCACGGCCAGCACCGACAACGGTCGTGACGCGCGTGTCCATTCCGGTGGGCTTCAAGCGTCGCCACGACGATGGCGACAGGACAGAGCTGGCCGCCCCGTTGGCCCGCAGTCCCGTGCGAGGACCGCGTCGAGAGGCCGTCGGTGTGGGGGAGGTCGCGGCCGTGTCTCATGTGATCTCACTACCACTGCCACCACCACCGCCGCCGATGCCCATCCCGATGCCCATCCCGATGTACGACGCGGCGACGGCGGGTCTGAGCGCGCCGATTGTATTTGATCCGGCCCATTTGAGCGCGACCGTGCCTCTCAAACCACGCAAAACGTTTGTCTTGCACTCCCAAAAGCCCAACCCGACGTGATTGCTCTCCTGACGGGATGTTCCTTTTGTTTTTTTTGTCGTTGTTGTTGCTGGTGTTCATCGCCAACAACTGATTTTTTTTCTTTTGCACACTTTTGATTGCCTCCCCTTCACTCACTCGTTTGTTGAGGTGTGGCTCTTCAAGGCTAAAACAAAACTTGCAATCGTGGAAAAGATCCGAGACAACAAGCTGACCGAAGGGGCTTCTCTTTCGGAGTGTGTCCAGTCACGCACCCGATGTGCGACCAACAAGACACACACAGTCTCTCGGAGTGCTCCGTTCTTTCTATTCCCTCGCCTACTACTATAGCCCCTCTCTCTCTCTCCCTCTGTTCCTTCCTTCCCCACTCCTGTTTGTTCAGATCGCGATGGAAATATTTGACCGCACTCTGGGCCGCTCCGGCCGCGAGGTTCTGTACCGGCCGATTGAGTTCGAGCGCTACCGCAAGCCGCACATTGTCGAGTACCCTCGCCATGCGATTGTGCTCAATCCGCAACACACGCGTCAGCAGCGCGAGCGCCAGCAGCACGAGCCTGCCGAGGACGAAGAAGATGACGACGCTGACAAGGACCGCGACGACGACGAGGATGACAACGACGCGGATGGTGACCCGTGGAAGGCCGACAAGAACACCTTCCTCTGCAGCGACACCGCCCTCGCGCAGTGCCTGCATCTGCGCTGGCAGAGCGTCGGCGCGGTCGGGATAGGCCTGCAGAACATGGGGAACACGTGCTTCGCCAACAGCGTGCTGCAGGCGATTGCCTACACACCGGCACTGGCGCAGTACTTCGCCAGCACGTTCAAGGCGGCCGATGCGCAGCTCGGCGCCCCGCACGACTTTGCGTTCGCGCTCGGCGAGGTCGTTCGACACGTGCACCTCAGTCGCGGCGACCGCGGTGGCGCGTACCGGCCGACACCCATTGTCGGAAACCTGCGCGCGCTGAGCAAGCACTTCAGCATCGGCAAGCAAAGCGACGCGCACGAGTTTGCCGTGCAGCTCCTGCACGCCTGCCAGCGCTCCATTCTGTTTCGCCTGGTCGGCTCGAAGAAGCTGCCGCCTGCCGTGACGCAGACCACTGCCCTGAGCCGCATCTGTGGCGGCTATCTTCGCTCGCAAGTCTCGTGGAGTCGGCGGGACGAGGTGCAGCAGCTGATCAGCGCCGGCAAGAAGCAAGAGGCAATGGACCTCAAGATGGCTGGTGAGCACCAACGCCGCGGAGGCGGCCGCGACGGGCAGACCGCGCCAGACACAGACCGGCTGGTGTCCAACACGTACGACCCGAACGTCATCCTCAACGTGGAGATCGCCGGGAGCCGTCTGGAGCACTGCCTCGAGCGCTTCTGCGAGGCGGAGAAGCTCGATGGCCGGTGCTACCTCAGCCCACGCGACGCCAACGTGCGCGCCACCAAGCAGTTTCGAATCCACGTCCCGCCGAATGTGCTCATTATCCAACTCAAGCGCTTCACCGCGACCGGCGGCAAGATTGGCAAGCACGTGCAGTTCCCCAAGACGCTCGACATCACGCCGTTCTGCTCAGAGACGGCCGTGGCACGCGCGGCGGGGGCACGGTACGTGTACGAGCTCAACGCGGTCTGCGTGCACGCCGGCGGCTCGCTCAACTACGGGCACTACTACAGTGCGGTGCGTGCGCGAAATGGCACGTGGTACGAGTGCAACGACGCGCACGTCAGCACCCTCAGCGAGGACGCCGTGATGCGCTTGCCGGCCTACATGCTCTTCTACTCGCGCGTCGCCTCCAAGGCGAGCAAGGCGGTGCCGGTGTCGGCGCCCAAGAGCGGTGCCGCCACGAGCCCCACCACGAGCACCAGCGCCACGACCAGCCAGACTCGTGCCCGGCCGGCACCGCGCCTGACCGCGACGCCCGTGGCGCTAGAGGCGGACCTGGGCAAGGAGCTGACAGAGGCGGAGGTGCAGGCGTTGCTGCATGCACGCGGCCGCGCATCGACTGTCGCCACGGTACCACGCGACGCGCCTGAGGAAGAAGAAGAAGAAGAGGAGGAGGAGGAGGAGGACGTGGGACCATCTCCGCGGCAACTGGCGATGAAGCGCGCGCGCGAGGCGCTGCCCACCGACTCCGATGAGGAGGAGGACGAGGAGGAGGAGGATGAAGAGCATGTTGGTCGGTCAGCGCACGCCATGCGACGCCCCTCGCCTCCGCACGCCGGCTCCTCGCCGTCTCTGTCCCCGCGCAGCAGCGCCAGTCCCGCCGCACAGACTGTCAAGAAGGGCCGTTACGGCGGCATCATCAAGGCCATGACCTATCACCGCACGCCCACATCGACCAACAGCACGGACCCGACCACCACACGCTATCGCGTGGGCCGCCACGCCGTCTCCTCCATCACGCACGAGGTGGCGGTGTCGACGCCCAGCAGCGTGCGTCGCCCGGCGGAGGCGCCGATGTTCCAGCAGAAGATGCGCGATGTGCTGTGGGAGATGGAGATGGATAAGGGACGCGTCAAGAAGGTCAAGGCCCCGCGCACTGGCGAAGGTGCGGGTGACAATGCGGAGGCCGGGCCTCAGGGGAACCGCTTCCAGAGAGCCGGAGAGGGTAAGTTCGACGTGCGTGGCCGCCCACTGCGTAAGGGATTCGAGTAACACAAGCCACGCGCGTCTGAGGCTGCGAAGAGGAGAGATGAAAGGGTGGAGTGGAGTGGAGTGGAGTGATGCGTTGTGCGCGCACCTGGACACACCCACGCTCGACTCGCCTCCACCTCCACCTCTGCACATAACCGTTTAACACACACGCAACCGAATTTAACAAAAAAAAAGGCCAAAACAAGAAGAGAAAATGAGCGACGGGATTGGTCAGCACCGATTATGCACACGTGCGCGTACATGCGGATCCTTTTTTGGGCTTTGTTTTTGTTGCTGTCTCGCAGGCGGCAGTGGTAGGTTTGACTGTGTGCAAGAGTCTCGGAAGAAACGGGGCACACGAGACTGCGGATGACGTGCATCATTCTCGGACAAGCACACAATACCAAGGCACTCCCCCTCACGCATCGTATGTTGCGTTCATTGTCGCCATTGATTCATTAAATCTGAAAAGTAGTACAAAGCAAACACACACACACACACACACACACACACACACACACTCCCAATCATCTCAATCGTCTCTTTGCCTTTCTCTCCCGTTCTCTATCATTCTATCAATATTGTATGATCCCCTAGTTTCGCCACCCGACGTTCTCAAGTCTCAGCCTTAGCTTCTACTAAACACCCCGCGAAAATGATGCGCCGCATGATTACCAAGCCCGTGGCCCGCCGCGCCGCCGCCGCCACCTCCGCCATGGTCGTGTGCCCCCGCCAGGCGTCCACCGTCGCCATCTCCGTCCAGGGCCTGCACTACGTCGGCACCGGCCTCGCCGCCATCGCCCTCGCCGGCGTCGGCATGGGTATCGGTACCATCTTCGGTGCCCTCCTGATCGCCTGCGCTCGTCAGCCCAACCTGACCAAGATGCTGTTCAACTACGCCATTCTTGGTTTCGCCCTGACCGAGGCTATTGGCCTGTTCGCCCTGATGCTTGCCTTCCTCATGCTCTTCTCTTAAGAGCGCCTAGGACACGCTTGAGGACGTGTAAAAAAAAAAAAGGGAGAACACAAAAACTGTCAAGTGACAGCCTGCTGCCACAACGCAGCTCCAGACGAGTTACGGAGATGCAGCAGCACGCCGAGCTCTAGATTTTTTGCTCCTGGATTGTTTTTCCATTCGTAAGTTAGCAGAAATAAGAAGAAAAATATGAGACGGAAAAAAAAAAAGAAGGAAGCGCACGTTGCCATACCATCTCCCATCGCTATCTAAGCAAGGGAATGACCGTCGGCAGTCGTGCCTGAGTTCCCATACCGAAGGAAAAATTTTGGATTTTGAATAGCTAGTTTTTTTTATGTGTGTGTTCGTTCTCTTTCTTCTCGAAGGGTACCGTCGCGTACGCAAAAAAACGAAAAAAAAGTACTTGTCAATAGTCGAACAAAAACAAAGGTACAGCCACCGCGAGGGGTGGTTGTCGTGTCTGGCGCACACATCGGGTGGTCTCTCCACTGGCCACCCATTCTTCGAGACCATCACGTGCACGCATCGCCACTACACGGAGTACGTCGTACAATTTGACCTGCGAGAGGAGTCCTGCTCTGCGCGCAGTCTTTCTCTCTCTCCATTACGCTCTGATGAGCCGTGCGTGCGGCGATTCCTGTGCGGAGGCAACGTGGTTGACTGTGTTTGCCCGCTTTCAGTGTTGTCGCTCAACGGTGAGTGTGGTGCCTCACCGACAGCAGCTTCCCTTCTGTCTCTCTCTCTCTCTCTCTCATCCATCCATCTGTCCTCGTTCATCCATATTGTTCTCATCTCATCCCATCACATGTCTCGTCGTCGTGGCATGTGCACATTCACATCATGTATTCACGGTAGTTCTTTCCAAGTATCCGTACGCCACCACACACACACACGCAAGCTTTTCTAATCCCCCCGCGAAAATGATGCGCCGCATGATTACCAAGCCCGTGGCCCGCCGCGCCGCCGCCGCCACCTCCGCCATGGTCGTGTGCCCCCGCCAGGCGTCCACCGTCGCCATCTCCGTCCAGGGCCTGCACTACGTCGGCACCGGCCTCGCCGCCATCGCCCTCGCCGGCGTCGGCATGGGTATCGGTACCATCTTCGGTGCCCTCCTGATCGCTTGTGCTCGTCAGCCCAACCTGACCAAGATGCTGTTCAACTACGCCATTCTTGGTTTCGCCCTGACCGAGGCTATTGGCCTGTTCGCCCTGATGCTTGCCTTCCTCATGCTCTTCTCGTAGGCACATGAGCTGGTGGCTAAACGCCGTCTTTTTTTCCCCCTTTGGTGGACCTTCTCTCTCTCCTTCTCCGAGTCTCCAACAGTCACTGGCACGCATGCATGGCACTCTCGCTTTCTTGCGCTAGACCACGTGCGAGAGTGACGTTTGGAAACGAGCGGTGGTGAGTGCCGTGCTCCAATTTTACAAGGATCCGTATTTCAACGGCTTTTTTTTTTTCTTCTTTTTGTAGGAACAGTGAAAATGTAAGGCAAACGCGAAAAAGAAATGTTGATTTCTTTAGTTGGGTATCGTATCATGAAGTGCCAAAAAACGTCATATATCAAAAATAATAAAAAACAAAAAAACAAGTGGATCAGCAAACAGTGTGTGCGTGTGACGGAGTTATCACGCACGCACCCAGACGGAGTACACGGCTGGAAATGAACGAGTTAGGATGCTGCCACGCACGCGCGCGCATTCACTCGGGCCGCAGTATTCTCCCCAGTCACGCGCGAGTTGAGTCTTTGCGCAGGAAGGTCACGAACAACTTCTTGGACTTTGTTCCACTTTGCCGATCACACGGTTAACAACGCTCACAGCACTTCGCCGGTGACTAGATCACAATGGTCTACTGGCACTGCAGTGGCTTTCGATTCCGCACACGCTTTTTATTCCGCTCCGTTGTGCATATCTTTCCCCTTCTTTTCGTTTTTTTTTTCATCTTGATCTCTCCACTCCCACCCTTTCGCTCGTCTGTCTTCTTGCATTTACGTTTCCTCCCAATATCACGTCGGCGTCGGCGTCAAGTCTTTACGTTCCCTTCCCTTTATCCTTCTCCCTTTTAGTTCCCGCTAAACACCCCGCGAAAATGATGCGCCGCATGATTACCAAGCCCGTGGCCCGCCGCGCCGCCGCCGCCACCTCCGCCATGGTCGTGTGCCCCCGCCAGGCGTCCACCGTCGCCATCTCCGTCCAGGGCCTGCACTACGTCGGCACCGGCCTCGCCGCCATCGCCCTCGCCGGCGTCGGCATGGGTATCGGTACCATCTTCGGTGCCCTCCTGATCGCCTGCGCTCGCCAGCCCAACCTGACCAAGATGCTGTTCAACTACGCCATTCTTGGTTTCGCCCTGACCGAGGCTATTGGCCTGTTCGCCCTGATGCTTGCCTTCCTCATGCTCTTCTCGTAGGCGTTGAGCTAAGTTTGGCGTCATGTGGATAGCGATGCGGCTATCGAGGTTTTTTTTTAGTGAAGAAATAGCTATCCTGATTAAAAAAGAAAAAAGCAACTAAAACGGAATGGCAGCTGCCGAAGAACAGTGGAAGAGAAAATCTGCGGAGACAAGGTTTTTCTCTTGTCCTGCATTTTTCCTCTTTTTGAAATGGCTTCAGGCTGTGAATCCGCCGGTGTAACTGGGACTATCAACGAGAAATCAATAAGGTGGAATGAGGAAAAAAAAATTGATTTATGGCCGAAAAAAAAAACATACCCGCTGCCATAGGTAAACGCCGCGAGAAGGTTTGGGTTCGTGAGTATGTGATGTGTTGCCTTCACAAGCGCACTGTCACTCTTGCGTTCTCTGTCTCTCCCTTCTTCTGCGGTTGTTTACCTCGGCTGCGACGGCCTTAGCATCAACTTTGGTTTGTACTGTTCGTGTGACACACAACGCAAACGCAAGGTTAGAATGAAGGAAAAATCAAGTGAAAAGCCAGCTAGTTGAAATATGAAACAAAAAATATGGTGTTATTTTCGCCGTGACGTTTTTGGTGTGATGGGAAAAGAAAACGTACTGTCGACGGAATCAGCATCAAACGAAACAAAAAAAAAGAATATACGCACACAAAATAGGTGAAAACGTACACGCGGGTAAGCGTGTGTGTGTGTGTGTGTGTGTCGTTGTTTTTCAGCCACACATGTACCGTTGTCACGTTGCCCAGCATGCACAAACGTGCGCTGCTGCCTCGAAGTTTCGCTTCGTGGTTTTTTGGCGACGTGTGGCCGCGCGTATTGCGCCGTGCGATCCGACAAGTCAACTAGTTCTCCACCGCACTGTGCAAGACGCGCGGTGCAATCCCTGCTCTGTCACCAGACCTATACTCCACACCCTTTCTCCCCTTCTTGTCTCCTTTTCGATGACTCACTCTCGGCCATGGAAAAAGAAATCGCACACAGAAAACACACAGACCAGCAAAACCAAAGGCAAAGACAACCACAGAGGAGAAAGAGAGAGAATCAGCCACCCCCTGGCCGCACTCTGATTCATCTTGTTGTTGCTGCTGCCTAGTGGTTAAAAAAAAATCATACACGAGCTTCGCTCTTGACAGACTGTCGCTTCCAAGCCCTTCATCTCAATTTTCGTTTTCTTTTTTTTTTCTTTCTTTCCTCTCCCTCTCGTTTTTTACTCCCTTTTGAGATGTCTAGCAGTCGCATTTGTGTGGCTGTTCGCAAACGCCCGCCGGCGGACTCCTCAGAAAAGGATATTGTAGAGACGCAGTCCCCAAGCTGCGTGGTGAACGAGCCCAAGATCAAGTACGACCTCACCCCCTACACGGACCGACACATCTTCACGTATGACCAGGTCTTCGCCGAGACGGACAACAACGCCGCCGTCTACGAGCGCTGCTGTCTGCCGCTCATTGACACCGTCTTCAGCTACGGCAATGCCACGTGCTTCGCCTACGGGCAGACGGGGTCGGGCAAGACCTACACCATGCTTGGTTCTTCCAGGGAGCCTGGTTTGTACGCCATCGCGGCCAAGGAAATCTTGACACGCGCAAAGAAGATTGGCGCGGAGATTTTTGTCTCCTTCTATGAGATCTACGGCCGAAAGATCTTTGACCTGCTCAACCACAAGGAGCGCCTCTTTGCGCGCGAGGACGGCGACAAGGTGATCAACATCTGCGGTCTCAGCGAGCACCCGGTGAGTGACATTGAGGAGGTCTTCGACGTCATCACGGAGGGCAGTGCGGAGCGGGCATCGGGGCAGACCAGCGCGAACAGCGAGAGTAGCCGCTCCCACGCGGTGCTCCAGCTGGAAGTTCGCGAGAGCCGCGAGACGGCGACTGGCCGAGGTGGTCCGAAGCTCATTGGCCGCATCTCCTTCATTGACCTGGCCGGCAACGAGCGCGGCGCCGACACCTTTGACTGCGACCGCAAGACGCGCATGGAGGGTGCCGAGATCAACAAGTCCCTGCTTGCCCTCAAGGAGTGCATCCGCGCGCTCGGCATGGGCAAGAGCCACGTGCCGTTCCGCGGCTCGATCCTCACGGAGGTGCTGCGCGACAGCTTCACGGGCAACAGCCGCACGACGATGATTGCCACCATCTCTCCCACCGCAACACATTGCGTGAACACGCTGAACACCCTCCGCTACACCCAGCGCGTCAAGGACCTCGGTGGCGGCTCGGGCGGTGGGGCGAGGGTGGAGCAGGTGATGAACGCCCCGGGCAACAACAACCGCGCCAGGCCTTTCGCACCGCGCCGGCGTACCTCCGAGGCCGTCAAGAACCGTCCTGAGTGGGTGGCCGACTTTGTGGAGGACAGTGGCGAGGAGGTGCCCTCGGGGACACCGACCCCGCCGAGCGGGGCGGGGCCCACGCCGCCATCGGGTGCGCAGGGCTATCACGGCGGCGCGGGGGCGAATGGGCGGCGGCTCTCGCCGGTCCCGGTGCCGAAGAAGAAGAAGGTCGGCAAGAAGCAGGTGCGCGTCAAGGACCCGAAGATCGCCACGATTGTGCAGGCACACATTGCCGCGCTCGACGAGCGCTCCGACGACGACGAAGACGAGGACGCACTCTCCGAGACGCCCACGCCGGCGATGGATGCGGACGGCGGCGGCGACGAGGCGGCGGCCGGACGTCGGTCCATGCCTCGTGAAGAGGAGAGGCAAGTGCGCAAGGTGCACGCGTACGTGGTGGAAGAAATCGCCAAGGCCGAGGAGAAGCTCGTCGCCCTGCATCGTCGTCACATTGATGCCAAGATGACGGGCATCAAGGAAGAAATCCGGGCGATCCAGTCCTTTGAGGAGTCTGACTCGGTCGACGAGTACGTGTCCAAGGTGCGGACCCTATTGCAGAAGCAGATGACGGACATGAACCAAATCATGGAGATGCTCACGTCGATCAGTGGCATGCTCAAGGACGAAGAGGACTTGTCGAACACGCTCACCGCGTCGATCAAGAACCGGTGAGCACACAGACGCACACACACATTGGTCGCAAACTCTTCAGAAGCGAGAGAGAAGCAAGAGAACGCGCGTATCAGCGAGACAGACTCACACGGCTGTCATCGCACTCGCACAGAGGGACTGTCACCTCGCGCTCCTTTTTGGTATTGTTTTGTTTTGCCCCAACCCCCTATCCTTCTTTCTCGCTTGTTTTTGGTGCCGCTCATGTACAGTTTGCGCGCGTTTGCTCTTTTTTTTTTCTTTTGTTCGCTTGTTTACTAGTGCGCCTGGCGTGCACACGTACATACCACACACATACATTCTCAAACTCTCAAACTTTCAAACGACGACAGCAAAAAGGGGCAGGTGAGTGAGTGAGAGAGGACTCTGTGTAGAAAGTCCTGGTGTTATTCTTGCTTCAGGGCACATGTTTGGCTGCGTGGGTGGATCTGAATGGGTCACACCTGTTCTGGGAAGAGCGCACAGCTGATGAGCCGCACTTGTGAATGGGCTACTTCCTTTCCACTGTCCTAACTACCACTGTGAAAAAATCGCAGGCGAGTTTTTTCTCGGTGGCCCTTTACTCAGTATCGCAGTCTGTATCTTCTCGTCATGAGTACCGCAACTGCACACACTGTTTCCTTATCCCTCTCTCTCTCTCTCTCCCCCATTTCTCCCTTCCTCGCTGTTTTCTTTGGTCGCCAACACGCCACGGCATGGGTACGGTAGAGTTGTGTTGCACACATACACGCTACACAAACGATCATTTTCTCATTGCCTTGACAAGTTTTACACACACAAAAAAAAAGAACGTACTTTAGAATCTTTGTTTCTGGGATTTGGTCTCTTTTACCTTCCGCCTACGCTGTGTATATCATCTGATCGATTGATCCCCGTTTCTCCGCTCCTTTTTTGTTTTTCAATCGCCACGTTTCTCGGTTTGACTTGTGGGTTTGTGATTTGTGTCTTCTTGTTCATTTTGTCCATTCCGTTTTTTATTTGATTTTTTCTCCTCCGATTGCCTCATTTAGCGCCTCCCTACTGCTGCACAGTAAAACAGCCCCAGTGGAGTATCTGTTCACAAGGTAGACAGAGCAACACCAAACAACAACAACAACAACAGAAAAGAGAAAAACAGAAAAAAGTCGCGAAACACATGTGGTGCTGTGGCCGGAAGCGCGGAAACGACCAGGTCGCGTCCAAGCGGGACTCGCAGATTCGCCGTCTTCAGGCCGTTGGTCTGCGCCGTGATGCCCCGCCGCCGCAGGTTCTGCAGGACGTCGAGGTACCCGTGCTGCTGAACGTGTACAGCCTCATCGAAAGCAACGACAAGCTCGCCAAGCTGGGCATGGGCATCTACCACACGGGCGTCATTGTGTACGGCATTGAGTGGGGCTACGGCGAGGTCGTTGACAACGCCAACGCATCGGGCCTGTTCTGCGTGCACCCCGGTCAGGCGGCGGGTGACCTCTTCCGCACCATTCGCGTGGGTGTCACCACCCGGTCGCCAATGCAGGTCGACACAATCCTGCACCGCCTGGAAAACGAGTGGCGCAGCTGCGACTACCACATTCTGCACCACAACTGCAACCACTTTGCACAGACCTTGTGCAACTTGCTCTCCACGGTGCAGAAGCTGCGCGTGCCGTCGTGGTGCAACCGTGCGGCTCGCGTGTCGGACAGGGTGGTGCCGCGCGGCCTCGCGACCAAGGTGCTGCGCATGATGGACGATGAGCCGCCCAAGGCCAAGCCGCCGGCACCGAAGACCAACGTGAACGAGCTGCCCGTCTCCATCATTCCGCCACGGTGGTACAAGCACGCCAAGGTCGCGCAGCCCCCGCGGTACTGCTACGTCATCCCGACGCACGAGTGGAGCAACAGTCAGATGAGCACCCCGCACTCCTCGCAGGTGTCGAGTCCCACCGCGACCCACGACATGCAGAACGACGACAGCTTCGTGCCCCCACCAGGCTACGTGGTGGAGCCGCTGTCCTCCATGGAGGAGCGCCACCCGGCCCCACAGAAGTCGCTCAGCAGCACCAGCAAGTCGCACAAGCGCGCGCCGCCGACGGTCACGAGCACCACCGGCGCCCATCCGCCTGCGCTGCCCCTGTCGGCGACAGAGGACGGTCACTGGCCTCCGCTGGTGCCGTCGCGCGGGCAGAGCACCAAATCTGCGTCGGTGCGGCAGCCGGTGTCGACGCCGCTCTTCACGCCCGCCAGTCGGGGCTCCTCGCAGGTCAACAGCTTCGCCGGGTCGCGCGGCGAGGCGCACGAGCTCGTCTTCTCGTCCGGCCACGGCGACATGGTGCCGGTCGCACGCCGACGCGAGAGCATCCGGTCTGTCCGGCAGGGACGCCCGCCGATGGCGCCAGCCTCGCACCACAGCAGCGGTGGGGCCGGTGGGTCGCCTGCGCAGCCCGATGCCGAGCTCTGCTCGTCCGTGTTTGATCGCCTGAGCGTCCCCGAGTCCACGCGTCGCACCACGAGTTTGCTGATGGTGATGCCCGAGATTGACTTCACGCCGAGCCCCGGTCAGGCGACGCCCGTCGGCGTGGTGCTGCACCGCGCGGATGCCGCCCCCGAGGGCCACAGCGGCGGCCCCGATGACGCGAGCCTCACCAGCAGCCGCAGCTCCATGGGCGAGGACGTGGCCTTGGTGATGGAGTCCGAGCTGGACGCCGCGCTGGCGGAGGAGGAGCGGCAGATGAGCCTCGGCAGCCCCAGCGTGCGCCTCGACAGCGACATTGCGGCTCTGTCGCCGCTCACCAAGGTGGAGGTCATGAAGCGCCGGCACAAGCAGGAGGACGCGCAGGTCTTCGCCGCGCACAAACTCGCGCGCGCGCACCAGCACCAGGCCGCGGTCAGGGACGCGCACCCACCCGCCGCGTTCACGAGCCTCGAGGCGGTCTCTGAGACGGCCGCCGATGAGGACGCCGCGGCCACCGCCGGCCCCGAAAGCGGCCTCACACCCACGCAGAAGCGCTACGCGGCCACGTCGACAAGCGAGGACGGCGACGACGCGGCGGTCGTGCCGCTGACGGCGCACGAGATGCGGCCGCCACGTCTGGAGCCGCCCGGTGCCGTCGCCGCGGGGCCAGAGCTCTCCGCCACGCCACCGCCACCGGGCACCACGGCACCGGAGGACGCGGTCGGCACAGCCGCGCACCAGACAGACAACGCCACACCACCACCACCACCACCACCACCACTGCCGCCTGTCCCGACCCCGTTGTCCGACGGTGCGGCGCAGCCGACCTCGCCCGCGTCGCATGAGGCCTCCGAGTCCTCGCACGTGCTCAGCACGAATGGCCGCGGCACGTCGGAGGTGGTCTGGCAGGGCGAGGCCCCGCACGCCTCGACACGACGCTGGAGCACCACGAGTGACCACGACGGCGCGGTGCCGTTGCGCGCGCGCGCCGCCTCCGTCTCCGACTCCCGCCAGCGCACGCCGCGGCGCCCCCAGCTCGCCGAGCGCAGCCACACGCCGCAGAGTCGGCGGGCGAGTCTGCCCGGCACGCCGCAGCACGGCAGCGCCACGACGGCGGCGAGGACGCTGATGGGCGCGACCCCGCCGCGGGCCTCCCCGGATCTGGCCACGCCGCTCGCACAGGCACCCGCCGCCACGACGACGGTGGCGCGGGTGCCGCCCAGAGCGGAGGGCGAATCAGACACAGAACCAGACGCTGTCACGCCTGTCACGGAAAGCAAACCAGAGGCGGTGGCACCAGCACTGAATGATGAAATCTAAGACACTTTTCGTGTTGCCTCTTTTTTTTTTTTTGCGCGTCCCTTCGGGTTCTTTTTCTCTCTCACTTGCGTTTACGTTGCCTCTTGCATGTCTGCAATGACTGGCGCTCTTTTTCTCTTGTACCGACATTTTTTTCTACTCTTTGTTCCACTGTGTTGCGCTTTGCGTGTTTTGTCTTGTTCACCAAGTAGCCAGAAAGTATTGTGGCGTTTCCTATCATCAGAAGAAGTCCGAACGAAAAGAAGAAAAAGCAATGCAGGTGAACGAACGAGAAGGGAGAACAAAGGTGAGATGGAGAATCGAAAACACCGCGTAAAATCGGCCACGGCCCGAGAAAATGTCACAACGGCCCTCCCCAAACGCCGCATACCCCCCCCCCCCCCCCCCCCTCCCTCCTTCCCTCCACGACACGCCCCCCTCCCCCTCCCCAAAACCACATTGTTCCTCGCGATCTCAAGCTTATCTTTTCCGTTTGCGTTGTTGGTGCCTTGCGTTTTCCTGGCGCTGCGCCTCGGGGCAGGGCCGGTTTGGGGCCGCGCGCGTGGGCGGTCAGGGAGGGGGTCGCCGTGCTCGGGCGGGGAGGGGGGGCTGGTGGGGCCCGCGCACCCGCCCCTCCCCGGCGCACCACCCCCCACCCCACCCCCCGCCCCAAGCCACCCACAAACCACCAACCCCCGCCCCCCACCAAAAACCCGAACCCCCCCCCCACATCAAAAACCCGAACACACGCCCCAAACGGAGGAAGAAACCCACACGAAAAGAGAGAACGAAAAGAATGTGGCGCAGTGCGTTGGCGAACTTCTCCAGCGCTGCCACGCAAAGAACCGCAGCACCACTTGGTGCGGCAGCCACTCGCACACCAAAAGCAAAAAGCCTCAAAATAGTTTCATCCTCGTCGCACGCACCGACCGGTCAATTTTCTTCCAACGCCGAGCTCCTGCAAACAGCGGAGGAGGACCTTGCGTTTGTCGTGAATCAGGCACAGTTGCGCAGCGCGTTGCAGCGCACGTCGCGGATTCAGCGAAACCCGCTTGTCTCGTCCACTCAGCAGGCGACTCCGAGCGAGGCGCTGCAAAATGTCGCTGCCTTGCTGGCTGCTGGGAAGGTCGACGATGTGGCACAAATTGTCACGACATGGACAGCCTCCTCGGCAACTCACCTGTCGCTTCGTCAGAGGGTGAGGATTACAAAACGACTCGGCCGCTCCATTGCCTCCCTCGCGCAGCTCAGAGATGCCACCACGCTGCGCGCTTTCCTCACAGTGCTGGCCAGTGCAGACGTCACAACGTCACCCGCTCAGGCGGGAACTCTGTTCGCCGAGCTCGGCAAGAAGCGCGTTCAGTTAGTCAAGCTGCAAGCGACGTCCGCCCTATGTCGGTTAACCGAGGCCGACGGTGTGTCGCTCATGGAGAAGCTGTACTGGATCGAGCAATGTGCGTCGCCAACAACGGTGCTCGGAAAAGAGCAGCTCCTTGTGCCATTCTCACTCTACACCATTTTGCGCGAGATCACAGAGTCCGACGCGCAGGGAACGGACGACCGCAATGACGACGCACTGCAACAGTTGGCTCCGGAGCTGCTAGCTTCAGCGGTTTCTCCGTTTCAGGCCGACGTTGCGTCGTTGATCGATCTGCCCCACAGCGAGCTTGTGAAGATGCGCCGCTCTGCTGAATCCGCGTCCCCTCTTGCTAGCGTGTCGATCACAAGTGTGTCAGTTTCTCCCGCGGCAGCCCGTTTGTTGCAGCGCGCGGCCGCCACATCGACGCCACTGCAAGTACAGGAGCGAAATGCGGCGCTGGTTCGTGCCATGACGAGCCGCCGAACCTCACCACAGTCGCCGCCGGCTACCTCACTGTTGCCCTGTGACGCCGCGGCGCGTCGCGAGCTGGTCAAGGCTATCAGGGGACGTCAGCGTCCTGCTCGGCATGGTGCCGGAACGCAAGATGTGTGCCGTCGCATCGTGGCAAATCCACAGCTCATGACCGCGATGAACTTGTCACCGACCGTCGTGCTTTCCTCGTATCTACGGGCATTTTACTCAGTTGGCACGGTGAACCCGGTCGTGGCCAAGACAAGTGCGTCGGTGGTGCCCCGTCTCTGCGCGCGCCACTTGTACGAAACGGCAGCGTATGTGTCGTGGAATCACCTCTCGACCTCGTGCGAGTCTGTGCACCGAGTGTTTGGCAAGAACCCGCGACTCCTCGATCTCTGCACAGGCTCCGTCTGCCGCGTCATGCAGAGAAATATCAAGAACGGCACGGGAAGCAAGTGGATGGGTCACCGCTCCCTCGCTCTTCTCCGCGCTGCCTCGAAGGCCATGCCTGTGACACCCATGCACTGCATCCCGGTCTGCGCCAGTGCAATCGACGTTGGTGTGCACTTCGCCTCTGTTCAGGAAGCGGTGAGCGACATTTTCGCGGACGACAAGGGCACAGCTGAGTGGACACTCGACATGATCCGCCTGTGCACATCCGCTGGTGACAACGATAAGTGTACTGTGCAGAGGTCCGCGAGCGCAACGGGCATGTCAGAGCTCGTGAAGGCACTTGTGCGCAACGCACGTCTGAGGATGGGGGCGAAGAGAGGTGCGCGTCAAGCTGACGTTTCTATCAGCATTCCCTCACGAAGCAAGCAGCTGGCCCTGTGGCAGACGGTGCGTGCGCCGACGCTGAACCCGGTCCTCAAGTCGCTGACACTTTCCGTCTTTACAAATGAAACGGCACGAAGCCGTTTGGTTGATGGCACCCTGCTGCTGTCGGACGAAATCGCATCTGACAGTACGCCGATGGATGTACAGAGTGAGAAGCCGCTGGAGCAGCTCATGACATGGGAGGTGCTGGCGTCCATCGCCACAAATTGCACATCCGAGGCGCTGTACAGTGAAATGGTCGATTCCCTGACCAACCGTCACATGAGTGTCAACGAAAACTTTGTGACGGGCCAATCACGGAGCCACTGCCTCGGTGATGAGGAGAAGATGCTCAAGCTGCTCCAGAGCGAGCTCGATGAGGAGCGGCGCGGGAACCGTCTGCACCCTGCGGCATGACCCGCATATTGATCGTGTGCAAGTACGAGGTGGCTGAGTTGCATGACGGAGAAAAAAAAAGGAAAGAAATCAGACACACGTTCTGGGTATTTCGGTTCTCTCTCCTCGCCGTCTCTCTGTGTTTACATGTCTGCGCTTTGTTCTTGATATTGCAAACAAAAAAAATCATAGACGTCTATTGACCCGAGCAGGGGGACACACAGCAACAACTGTAAGCTATGGCTGTGCGAGGCAAGGGGGACTCAGAAACAACGGCACTTGTCCTTCTTCGTTTCCTCGTTGAACGCCTGTCCGATCGGAGAGAAAAAGTGTGCGTACGGCACTCACCCTCTCTGTGGTTTGGTTATTTGCCCCCAGAAACGTACGAGTGATGTCCCCTGTTAGAAACTCTTAAAAACGAGACACCTACCCTTCATTCCTCCTTCCCTTTCAATTTCTACGCATGTGCGTGTGTGTGTCGTCCGTTGCAGTTTTTCCTTTTTGCGAAGTGTATTCTCTTGCGTTTGCGGTGCAAAGGAAAGGAGCACTTTTTAGAGCAAGGCGCTGAGGTTGTTGGTGCTGTTTATATCTTTTTTTTTTATTGGCAGCCATTGTTGTTGATTTGTGGAGTGCGACAACAACTGCTGTTCTTCATACACACATATATATATATATCTATATATCTACACTCCGTTACACGCGTACATCCCTGATAGATCCACATACTTTGTGCACCACAACATTTACGTAGGCACGCACAAGCCATCGCGCGTCGCACGAAATAGTCTGTGTGCATTTTTCTTTGTTTTCGTTTCCTCCGCTGCTCATCTTGTTTTACCTTTTTTGTTTTCAACTTAGATCCCTCCAAGAAAAAAAAAACGATAAAAATACGCAACGCCCACCCAGCCAACTGGGCTTATTCATAAGAGCATCCATCGTCACTCATTCTCAACGGGAACAACGCTGTGCGTGCTAACTGCGTTCTGTCATCAGCATTCGTTTTTTTGCCTACTATTTTCAAGAACGACAGCCTGTAGCTATGCCAATGAGCCAGCGTGAGGCCAAAGCCGAGCCCTTCCCTTATGAGGCATCGAACGTCCTGCTAGGTCGCGGCGGTAGCGGCGCGGTGTTCTTGGCGCGGACGATTGACACCCACGAGATGGTGGCTATCAAGCGCCAGTACACGCGTTCTGGTGCGGCATCGGGCGCCGCCGCCTCTTCTTCCCATCAGCGATCCTCCTCCATTGTTCGGCGCATCGAATCCATCGTCGAGCAGCGGTCCCTGCCGGGCAGCAACACCACGGCCTCTGCGGGCTCGTCGTCTTCTCAGGTCCCTGCCACAACGCCGGCCTTTGCCCGCGAGCTGCAGAACGAGGAGGACGCCCGAGAGGAGAGCAACATGGAGGTCATGGCGTGGCAGCGAGAAGACGCGTCGCACGCGCTGGCGCCAATCCAGTCGTCAGCCGGTGGGGACGGCCGCATCACCGATGAGGAGGACAGGCAGACAAGCACTGGCTCCGAGGATGAACTGCAGATTCTACAGAATGTTGGCTTCCACCCGCACATTGTCCGGTGCCTTGGCGACTTCAAATCCGCCCGCAACGTTTCCTACCTTGCACTAGAGCTGATGGAGACGGACGTGGCAAAGGAGGTCAACAAGGGAAACGTGAACCTCATGCAGGAAGACGTGTGCCGGGTCGTCATGTTCAGCGTTCTGCTTGCTCTCGACTTTATTCACAGCAAGGGCATCGCTCACCGCGACGTGAAGCCGGGAAACCTCCTCTTGAAGGTGGCGGACAAGGAGACCTCCGTCCCAGTGCCAATGGCTGCCGACGGCTCTTCACAGGCCTCGCCGACCAAAGCCAAAAAAGCGTACCAAGTCTCTCTGGGCGACTTCAGCGCCGCGCACTCCGTGAACCGCATTGTGGACAAGTGCATCGCTGTCAACCGTGGGACGCTGTACTACAAGGCACCCGAGCAGTTGCTTTCGAAGGAAATCCACAGCTACATGGCGTGCGACATGTGGGCACTGGGTTGCACTATGTTTGAAATTGCGACGGGCACCGTTGCGTTCTTTGGCAAGACAGAGCTGCAGGTGCAACTGCAGATTTTCCACCGTATGGGGAGCAGCTTTGACGCGTATCCGTTCCAGACCGCCGCTCCTCTGCTATTTGACAGCATGAGTGTGTCCCCGGCGTTTCACGACTTGCTGCAGCACCTGCTGGTGCTCAACCCCAGCGCGCGGTATACGGCCAAGGAGGCTCTTCTGCACCCCTTCTTCACTGGCCTCCGGTCTAGATACAACGAGACGTCGTCGCGCCTCGGCCGACCGGCGGCGATGAGCTTTCCGATGCGCCTCATGTCGTCTGGTGCCAAGTCGCAAGGCAAGAAGCTTGATCTCGTCTTCACCGCCATTAATCCCACCGCACGACCGAAGCGAAAACCTGAAGTGCGCAAGGAGGGGCCTCAACGCAACCAGACCATGACACGCCCCTCCATCTCTCCTATTGAGACGAATCGGTCCTCGATGGTGCACGTGCGGTCGCCACAGGACAGCACTGGTTTGCGAGAGGCCGACGGGCTCAACTCACTCCTCAGCGACGGCACAAGTGTGCACTGGAGTCAAATGCGCTCGATGATTGGTGACAGCTCGTCCTTCATGGAAATGAGTGCGGACACGCGGCCCTCGGGCGAGTCTCCCGCACCACAGCGAGGCAGTGCGGGCAAGGGAGCCGCCGGCGTGTTCAGTGCGGTTCGACGGCTGCCGACGCGCTCCAAGAGTCAGTCGACACCAATCGGCACAAACGACTCACGCCCCACTTGCGATGCGCAGGCGCAGCAACTGGCGCACAACAACAACAATAGCAGCTCCCTTGGTCGCCCGCTCAGTGGCAGTGGAAGTGAGAGTAGCTTTGCCCTGCCGCGTGTCACGTTTGGCAGCGAGGCGCAGATAAGCTCTATCGACCGGGATCGCAGTGGCAGTGCTCACAGCACCAGCCACAAGTCGGAGGAAAATGACGGTGCCACGGCGACGGCGACCGTGCCCACTGTTGTGGCACCAGACACGCCCACCGCAAGCACCGCTGACGCCGTGGCGGCGCAGCCACGGCCCACTCAACGTGGACGCGTTCCTGTCTTACAGCAGCCAGCCAAGTCGACGGTCCCGAATGTGCAATCGGCTCTGGACGCCAGTGTGTCGGGCGTGGTGGCGGCGGCGGCAGGCCGGTACAACAACGCGGAGGCGCTGTCTCGCCCTCAGGTCCCTGTTGCCGCGTACCGTGGCCTCTTCCTCGGTGACGATCACAGCAGTGCTCGTGACGACGAGGAGCGGCCGTCCAGCTCCGAGCAGAATTCTCAGGCCCAGCTCTCTCGGCCCGGCCTCGGCGGCGTTGGCGCCGCCACCGCCGCGACGCCGTCCTCGCACGCGTTCAAGTCCCTGCTGTTCGAGTCACCTCGCCCGTCATCCGGCGGCGGCTCCTCGACGGACGGCAGCAGCGCCCGCTTCACCGGCTCGCTCGCCGCCAACGCGGTGCGACCGGCGATGCGTCCGTTCGTGGCGCCCGCGCACACGGTGGCAGGCCGCACGTCAAGCCGCCACCGCCACTCCGGCCGCAGCCTGCCTTCGCAGCGTCACACGCCGCACCTTGGTGGCCACGACCTCAACTGCGAGACGCCGTCGGGGCGCAGCGAGTTCATGGTGTCGTGCTGCTCCACCGTGACCTGCTCGCCCACACGGGCCCTCGGCTCGGCCCGCGCCACGCAGAGCTCTCGCAGCGAGACCGGCTCCTTCTTCTCGGACCCCACGCTCGCCGCCACCGCCGTCCCTCCGCAAGTCATCGGCATGGACTCGGACAAGGTCGGCACGACCGGCACTCTGGTGGGCTATTCACAGCCCGCAGTGCCGCCTCCGTTCCCGCTCCCCATTCTGCTGCCGCGCCACGCGAACGGGCTGGACGGCGGCGTGGGGACGCCCAACTTGCCGCTCTTCATGCCGTCCTCGCACAACGCACTCCCTCGGCCCGTGCAGCTGTCGGATGCAGGGCCCTGCGTCTCTTCACCTGCGTTCGCGCCATCACGCACGGCGCTGGCGGACCTCACCAACCTGAACACCCAGGCACCGCCGCAGTACGACCTGTTCTGCGTGAGCTCGCGCCACCGTCGTCGCGTCAGCGCGTCCACGGCCGGCGTACTGGGCTCTCCGACACCGCGTTTGCCTGTTGCGTCCCCACACTCGCTCCAGGCCAGTGCCGATCGCGACACCTCCAAGAAACGTCCGAGAGAGGAGGAGGAGGAGGAACGACCCGCTCCTGTTGTCAGAACGTAGAGTAGAACATAGTAAGTTAGTCAACAACAACAAAAATAAGAGGACGAAGGTCAGAGGACAGGTGAAGCACAGGTGGTGAGCCTGTGATGCTTTCTCTACTCTTCACGGACAGTGCCGTCACGTCAGTTGTTTTCTTTTCCGTGGAACATATATATATATATATTGGGTGCTGCAGTCTCTTTTTTTCTTTTTCTTTCTAGTTACTTTATTGCATCGTTTGTTTTGATGTCCACCTTTTTTTGCACATCGAATTGCGCAACCGCTTCATTGGTTCCTTCCTCTCTTCTTTTTTTTCTTTTTTTTCCTCTACACCAGACAGGCTTCTTCCACAATCGCACCTCCGGGCGTCTCCACTTTAAAGTGGGACAGGATGGGACATTCCTAGGTAAGAATCCCTTTGGTCGCTGTTAGCTTTTTCTTCTTCTTTTCCTTAGATCAAAGCACTTCACAACACTCCCCTCTTTTTTCCAATCCCTTCTTTGTTTTGTTTAGCTCTGTTTGCATCGTGTAGAGGTGATGAGGGGCACATTTCGTATTGCCACAATGTCGTTTGGCCGATGTGGAAAGACGTGTTTGTGCGCGTGGGTCACCTAACCGCACACCAACACCATTTGTTCATGTAGGTGTACTCGTCGTCACCTTTTTCTGTTTTTCCACTCTGTGATTCGTCTGTCTACATTGCCTAGTGGGTTGCTTCCCTCTCGCCCGATGAATCAATTTCGCGGTCGTGTCTGTCTGTTTACCTGTGTGTCTGTCCGTGCTTTCCATCTGTCTATTTAAAGTGAATTCCTTCCTTACTTTCTGGACGTGTGTATTTTCTCCGAATTCAAAACAAAACAAAAACAGAAAAACTGGACTGAGAAGAACTGGGCACGATGCCAGCGACGAATAACTACGTATTCCTCGAGTGAACGGAAAAGAAGAGCGTTCAGTGTCCTGGACGCCAAGAGTCGATGCCCATCCTTCAACGAATGCCTCTGTAGGCAGAGAGCTGCAAAGGTGTACTGGAGGAGGAAAGGGTTCGCATCGNCCCCCCCCCCCCCTCACCCTGTCCTGCACCGCGCACATCACGGTTTCTCTTTATTGGCTTCCCCGCTGTTTCTGAACATATACACGCACTCACATCTCCCTCCCTCACGCTCTTCCAATCCTGCATCCTCTCTTTCTCGTGATTTGCGTGCATTTCAGATTCGCACGTGGTCGGCTGTCCCCCTCCCCTCTCTCTCTCCCGGTGCTGTTGTTGCTGTCATGACCACGGCAAGCCGGATGCCTTTGCTTCGGCCGTTCGAGATGCCAGCACTCGGCATTGGCACATACCAGATGGGCGGCGAGGCCTGCACGCAGTCGGTCTGCCGTGCACTCCAGATGGGCTACCGGCTCATTGACACCGCTGCGAGCTACCGGAACGAGGCTCAAGTCGGTCAAGGCATCGCCCTGAGCGGCGTCCCACGGTGCGAGCTCTTCGTCATTGTCAAGATCAACCTCAAGGCAATGGCGAGCGAGGAGAAGGTCCGGTCGAGCATCGAGAACAGCCTCGACACACTCGGCATTGGCTACGCAGACTGCGCCATTATGCACTGGCCTGCTCGCGGTGGGCTCCAGCCGGAGGACGCACAGGGCAACGCTGCCGCGCGTGCCTGCTGTTGGAAAGCCATGCAAGATCTGCAGCAGGAGGGCAAGATACGCTACATGGGGGTCTCCAACTTCCTTGAGCGTCACTTTGTACAGATCCCCCTGCCCGCACCGGAGTCGTCCAGTGAGACAGGCGCCGCGTCGACCGCGCCATTCACGTATCCCTTCCCCATTTTCAACCAGATTGAGCTCCACCCGCTCTGTGTTCAGTCGGATCTCGTTCGCTTCTGCCGTCAGCATGGTATGATGCTGCAGCAATACGCCCCGCTGGGCCAGGCGAATCCCGAGCTGCTGCAGCACCCCAAGCTGGTGGCCCTTCAGGCGCAACACTTTCCCACGTACAGCGTGTCAGATCTGGTCCTCATGTGGGGCCTGTCCCAGGGCTTCTCCTCGCTGGTCCGCTCCTCCAGTGCGGTGCACCTCCGCCAGAACTGGGAGGCGGGTCTCGCCTACTTTTGCACCGACGCCGCCCCGCTTGGCACGCGTCCACCGCTGACGGCGGCGCAGCGCGCGATTGTGGTGAACCTGCGCGAGCACCTTGACCTCGACGAGAGCGCGCCGGACAGACACTTCTTCTGGTACAGTTCGCGGGTAGCTTGACGACAGCAGAAGGGGGTGAGAACGGAACGGAGAGTCGCAGCGACACGTAGAAGGCGCGGATTTTTCCGTCTTTACCAGGGGCGTTTGGTTATCAAGAAGACGGAAAACAAATACAACACAAAAAAAAAAACGGTATATATACATGAACACACAAATGCGTGTGTCTTGCAAAGCACGCGTTCATCGCAAAGGGTGCCTCTTCTTTCGTGAATCAATCACCTATCTTTCACTTCCTCTCTCTGTTTCTCTGTTTCTCTGTGTCTCATGCTTATCATTCTTCTCTTCTCAGTTCGTATATCATTTTTTTTTTCAGCCTCTTTCTTTTTCTTTCTGCTAGTTGCCCGTAGGCGCTGCAGGACACTCTTCTCCTCAGGCTGTGCGCGCTTCTCCTTCTCTTTTCCTTTCTTTTCTTTTTGTCTTCTCCCACGTAGAATTCCCCGCCTCTCCTCACCACTCTCATCATCATGCTTCGAGTGAGTCGGCTTAGTTTGTTCTTGCTGCCCAACTCGCGGTCACCTGAGCTGCCCAACTTCCTTGTCACGACCGATAGCCGTCAAGCAGCACACAAAACGGTGAATGACCTACTCGTCAAAACAGTCATCGAGTACGATCACCAGAAACCCATGCCGGACCACTTCGATGAGGCGGACCGCACCTTGTTCTTCGCGAGCAGCGCCTTCAGCGCCTCGAAACTGGCACCAGGTCTGGCCACAATCGGCACGCTGCTGTTTTTCTACACGTTCATCTACAACATTGGCAAGCCAGTCGTGGACGCGCATCGCGAGCTTTTGTACGCTCAACCGCCAGAGGACGACGAGGAGGAAGATGAGGCACTGAAGCAAATTATGGAAGAGGAGGACGAGTTCCAATAAGACCGCTGCAGTGTTTGGTAAAGATGAAGGAAAGAAAGAAAAAAGAGCAGAGAAGAACGGGCCTACTGTGTCGTCAAGCTCGCGCTCCTGTGAGCCTCCTTTTCCCCGTTGACAATGTGTATGTTCTCTCTTTTTTTTCGTTGTTCTGTCTTTGATTGCTTTTTTTTTTCTCCTGTGACAAAACAGCAACAACAACAACAAAAAAAAAAACAGACGTGCATTCGAATGGAGAGTCGGTAGCATGACAGAACAAGATTGTGACACAGTCGTGCAGAACGCCGTTATTTTCTTACTCTTTTGGTTGTTCACTCGACTGAGTTGCAGTAACATTTCTACTGGGTGGGCATCTCCCCTTGGTTGTTTTCAGCTCGCCTACAGTCTCTCACCAACGCAAACTTTGCTTATCCCGCCCCTGTCACTTTCTCTCTCTTTCTCCCTCTCTCACTCACTCACTACTCCAAACAGAAGCAGTTGCCGAGCACCAATCGGAAACGATCCAGCACCCGACCCCCAGTGTGTGCTCGCACGGCGCTGCCCATCTCGATGTCTCTGACCCCACCCGAGCAGGGCACCACCGGCTCACCAACGCGTGCCCCTCACACGCCAACTCGGAGCGACTCGCCGTCTGCCACCCCACCACGCAGCACGGACGCCACAGCCTGGCCGGATCCCGCCCGAAAGCACATCACCATCGCGGAGGACGAAGTCTCGGCGACGCACACGGTCCCGACGACGCGTGTCGCGCTGCCCTTTCCCACGCCGCTCAAGGAGGGCCCGTCATGGCACCGCAGCGCCCGGCCCCCCAGCGCGGGCACCACCCCGACCATGCGCATGTCTCGCGGACGTCGCTCTGTCTCCTCCCCACCGGCGCCGCTCGCCACAGATACGCCAGATCCGCCGGTGCTGTGTGCGATAGACGCGCGCACGCCTGAGCTCGGCCCCTCGGCCGTGCCACCTCTGACCTCGATTCTCGCCGCGCCAAGCCACAGCCCGACACACACGCGACCGCCTCGCAGCCCACCGCCACCGTCGGCGCCGCAAAACCCGTCGCAGCCGCCCCCGCGGCGCTGGACGCCACAGGGCTCGCCCGGCATGCATCCGACGACAGGACCGGGTCTGGGCGAGACCGAGCTCGCACGGCGCTCCACCTCGCTCCTCGACTGGAGCTTTTTTCGCCGTCCACACTCCGAACACTCCCAACAATCCGACCACGACGAGGTCTCCTCGGCCGATTCAGCGAACAGCGCGAAGACGAACGGCCAGCGCACGGAGGCCGCACGGTTGAAGCGCGCGGCCCGCTCAGAGAAGCGGCGCGATACACTCGGTCACCACCAGTCTCACCGTGATAGTCGAGAAAGCCTCGATGACGTACCACCCTCGACACGCACGTCGCTCGGCGTCGGCGCAGAGACAGCCTGGTGGCCTGGAGAGGCAGAGGCGCCTGCCATCGCCACCACCCTCACCACCACGTCACGCCACAGCGCACGCCTCCCTCATGCGCTGTCACCGTTTGAGCAGACCGTCCTCATGCCGCGGACAGCAGTGCGCGGGGCAGACCGTTTTTGGAGCGACCTCAGCGGCGAGGAGGAGGAGGAGGAGGAAGATTGTGAAGAGGAGGGGCGCTGGGCAGCGGCAGGGAACGGAAGAAGCCGTCAGGTATCGCACATGTCGCCGTCGCACCTACCTGTGCCGGACCGTGCTGGCCACCGTTCCCATCGACATGAGCGGCGGCGTGCACAGCGCCGCCAGTACGACGAGCACTGGACCCAGGTGGTGCTCACAGTGACCTCGGCGATTGTGTTTGTGGTGGTGGTGGGGATGTCGTACGCCTTGTATCGCATGACACTGCCCTACTGGCGCAGCATCTGGTCTAGCGTGATGCTCTCCATTGTCCTGCACCCGCAGAGTCGGCTGCAGTACTCGCTCTACAAGGGCACCTGCATCCACCGCATGGAGCGCCTGCGCCGTCGCTGGGCAAGACGAGGTCCGTTCTTTGGCGCGGTCGGCGCGTGGTATTCGCTGGTACCGTTTGCGTCCTTTGTGATCATGCAGAGCGTCTTCTTCTTTGGCCTCAACAAGGTCGAGCGCCGTGTGTTGGTCGAGGTGCCGGTGGAGTCCGCCGCACACACAGCCCCGCCGTCATCGCCATCCGTCCTGTCTGGTGAATGCGCGCCCACGCCGTCGCCTCCCGCTGCGGCGCGTGCGCAGACACCACCTGACGGGGCCGTGGCGGAGAAGCACACCGCGCATGCCACCAGCGCGACGTGTGCTCCGGGCAAGACCAAGATGGTGGCGCAGCGCCAGCGCATCGTGGCTACCGTGAACGGGCGTCGCGTGCTGCGCCTCGGCATGGTCCTGACACTCGGTGCGCTCTCGCATTTTCTTGTGGGCCTGCCGTACCTGCTGCTCATGCACCTCGTGCTTTTTTGTGTGTTCGCCCTCGTCGTGCCCCTTCTGCCACCACGGACGTTTCTCACGGTGATGGGCCGCCTCTGGCGCTTCGCCATGGCTGTCTTCCTCATCGCCGGCCTGACGCTCAACCTGGCGGAGGATGTCCTCACCGTCAGCGCGGCAGTGCGCCGCACCACCACTGAGCTCGTCGCCACGCGCGCGGCGAGTGCACTGGCGGTGCACGGTGCCGCAGCAGCTGCCGCTGACCTGAAAGCCCACGTGGTGAGCGATCCAGCCGAGGCAGCACGGGGCGAGCTCCAACACCGCGCGGAGCCGGGCCTGGTGACGAGCCTCTGGGACGCCTACAAGGACGACATTTCGGGTATGGTCACCTCGTACGTGCAGGACCATGTGCTGCAGGAGCTGGGGGGCTCGTTCAATCACACGAACATGACCGAGGCTGCGAGTGGACTGCTGGGCATTCTACGCTTCGGCAGTGGCACCAGCAGCGGCGGTGAGGCTCTGTCTTCCGCCCCCTCCAACGCGGCGGCCTCGTGCATCGATGCCCCGAGGCTGGAGCGCCAGGCGACGCGCGGCTGGTCTGTTCGTGGCATGTGGTCTGCGTGGTTCAGCAAGAACTTGACGCGCACGATTGTGTACTCGTCCATCGGGACACCGAGCTCGTGCCCCGCGCCAGACACACCACCCTCCGCGTCCTCGGTACGAACCCCGACGACGGCGTCTTCGCCCTCCGCCGCCTCCTCATCGTCTTCATCGGCTGTGCCCAATGGGGCGGGTGAGGTGGACTGGCTTGGTGTGTCGCGGCTGCTCGCGAAGAAGCTGCTGCCCTACGCGCAGTACCTGCAGCGCGTGCTGGTGTACCTCTGTGGGAACCTCATCAACTTCTTCGACTCCATCTACGCCCTCATGCTGTTTGTCTTTTTCTTCCGCTACCTCACCACGTTGGAGCACACGGTGCTGTACTACGCCATCGCGAAGCTCCTCCGCGTTCTGCAGCCCGAGTACGGTGAGATTCAGGCCCGTCACATTGAGCAAGACATCACCGTCTCCTTCATTACGCTGCTCCAGTCCTTCTGGCACCTGACGTGGTTTCACTTCAGCATCACGTTCTGCGTGTTCAAGATGTTTCACCTGCCGACGCCGTTCTTCTGTGGCACCATCTCTGTTGTGCTCTCCATCTTTCCGCTCGTGCCCAAGTGGTTGAGCCCGTGCGCGGTGGCGATGGTGGTCTGCGCGGCCAGCCTCTTCAGCGCGGACGGGCTACTGGCCGTGTGCCGCGATGCGCGGGTCATGGGGCTTCTCCTGAGCACCGTCGCCGACATGAGCGACGAGTGGCTACTCTGTGTGTCGCGCAGCATTCGCGGCAACTTCATCACCGACGCGGCTGGCTTTGAGCGCGAGCAGTTGCATCCATTTGTCGTTGGCACAGCGCTGGTGCTTGGCTTTGTCGCGTGGGGGGCGAGCGGGATCCTGTTGGGTCCACTGACGGTGATTGTGGCCAAGGTGATCTACGACAACTGGGACAAGCTTCTTGCCCCTGCGGATGCCACCGAGCTCGAGAACTGAGATCACGGTGCACACGTGCTGAGAGAAGAAAGAGGAGCGAGGCACATATACACACGAGCTATCTTTTGTTGTTGTTGTTGTTGTTGTTTCACCTTATCTACACGGTACCCTGCTGTTCATTCGCGCCTCTAGATCTATTGATGTGTTTGTTTGCACATATTTGAGACAATAACTACCGAGAAAGACATCCATCCTTTTTTTTTTCTTCGCAGAGTCCACATTGTGGATCATGTCGCCTACCAACGCTTACAGCAGTTTTTTTTTTCTGACGCGAATAAGCTCAGGCGAAGGCGCGCACGAAACAAAAAGGAGTCCTTTTGAAAGAACACACAGTGATACTGTCATTATTCCATCATCATCATCACCATCTCTCCATCTATTTCCCACATCGCTGATACGTACGTTGCGCAGTGCAGGCCTCTGAGGGCCGGTAGTCTTCATATTACTGTTGCTACATTTTTTTTCTCTCGTTTGCGTTTTTTTTTACCGTTCCCTTGGCTGCCCATTTTTGCACATTCCCTATTCCCTCAACTTTAGCGTTCACCTTCTCTTGTTCTGCGCACTTGCCAAATCGCATACACATATACAGCTCCTTCTGTGAGTCCATCAGCTCCATTTGGACAAGAACACCGAAAGGGTACAGTCGTGCGCGGAGATGACTTCCGATGCCGTCGCTGATCATGAGAGCGCGCACGAGCAGCCGGCCCCCAGCTCCGTGGAAAAGCAGAACCAAACCTACGCACGACTGGGCTACCTCTTTGTGTATTTTACACTCGCCGCGTGCTGCCCGTACTACAGTCGCCTCCTCGCCAGCAAAGGTCTGTCGTCCAGCTGGGTAGGTGTTGTCATGACCGCACAGCCGCTGAGCGTGCTCTTTATCTTGCCACCGCTCGCGCACTTTGCCGATCGCCACGACAACGCTGGCCGTGTGCTGACAGTTTGTGGGGTCCTTTCTAGTGCAGCCCTGGTGATTGTCACCGTCAGCCCCACAACCTGGATTGTACTGGGCCTCCTGATGGCGCTGCACTTCGGCACCATCTGCACATTCACCTCCTTCTTTGACCAGCGTGTCTTGTCCACGCTCACGGTCGCGCAGAAGGCGGACTGGGGCTCGACACGCTGCTTTGGCAGCATCGGCTGGGGTGTCATGGCACCGGTGACGTCGATCCTGGTCGGCATCTGCGGCTGGTGGGTGATGGGCGTGCTGTTCACGGTCTTCTACGTCGCTTCCGTGTGGTGCTACCAGAAGCTTGCACCGTGCACCGACTGCGCGTCCGTGGCACCGCTTGCGAACGAGACGGCGCCAACAGAAGGCAAGCCGACCGCGGCTCCCGGCACGACCGCAGCAGCAGCGGTCGAGCTGTGGACGGAGAACATGTTTCCCACCGCGACGATCGATCGCGAGATGGGGTACTCGGTAGCGCAGCACGCCTCACCAACAACCACGACCGCCGAGCCCAAGGAGGAGCAGCCGGTGCTGCCTGAGCATGTGTCGTCGCTCCCTGCTGACGAGGTGGCCGTTGTGGCGCCAGAGGCAAGCTTCGTTCATATTCTCAAGCTCATCGGCACTCGTCGTCGCCTGGTGCTCCTGCTCGTGATGCAGTGCATTGGCGGCATCGGCTATACCCTCATATCCACCTACCTCTTTCTGTTCCTGGGGATGCTGAACAGTCCGTCTTGGCTCTACGGCCTCGCTGTGACCATGACTGTGGTGGCGGAGACCCCGTTGTTTCGCATTTCCGAGCGGCTCCACGAGTGGTTCAGCGACCGGCAGATGCTCGTCGTGGCGCTGCTTGGGTGGTCGCTGCGCGTCATTGGCTATTCGCTGCTGCCCGCCCGTGCGCCGTGGCTGGTGCTGTTCATCGAGCCTCTGCACGGACTCTCGTTCGGCTTTCTGTGGCTCTCCGGCGTCCACTGCATCACGCGCGCCTTCCCGGCGGCTCTGTCGGGGTCGAGCATCGGCTTCCTCAACGCCGCCACCTTTGGCGTGGGTCCGGTGGTGGGCAACTTGATTGGCGGCTGGCTGTACGACGGCGTGGGACCGCGCGCGCTGTTCGCTGGCAGTGGACTGGCCATGGTGGTTGTGACCGCGGTGTACTTCACGCTGGACCGCATGTGGGAGGCGCAGGGGCACACCGTCGTGATTGGGGAGGAGGAGCACTTGATTGCGCGCGTCGAGGGTTAACGTGTGCTCGTGTGTGTGTGTGTGTGTGTGTGTGTGTGCACGTGCGCTAGGGGAGGTGCGTATACACTTCTGTGGCACACTTGGCCGTGTCGCATGTGAGAAACAACAAAAGCAACAACAACAGCAACGGATATGGCTGACCCGTGCGTCGCTCTCTTTGCTTGGCTGTGCTGCCGATGCTGTAGAGATGCAGCAGTGGGATCGTTCAGGCACTCCGCAACAGGACAAATGCATGCATGCGTATGTTGGTTTGTCTGTGCTTTCCTCGCGTATGCTCTCGTCACCATCCCCCCTGGTGCACACACACACGCTCTCTCCCCCTTCCTTTTTCGTCTTCACTCCTTGTAATCTTTGTTGTGTTTTGGCAATTCACTGCCCGTTTCACCAAAGACGGACATCTTCATCGTCTCGCTCTGTTTCTGCACGACTGACACATACGTTACGGTCTGCAATACCCGATTATTTCCTACTGGGGACTAGTGGTCTTCGTCTCGCTGTTGCTTTCGCCTTTCTTTCTTTCTCTCCCGTTTTCGTTTTTATTATCGATTTATTTTTTACCATCAAAATCTATAATTTCCGTCAACACAAGTGCTCACTTTTTTTTTTCTCTGTGCATTTTGTCAGCTCACACACATACACATATACAGCTCCTTCTGTGAGTCCATCAGCTCCATTTGGACAAGAACACCGAAAGGGTACAGTCGTGCGCGGAGATGACTTCCGATGCCGTCGCTGATCATGAGAGCGCGCACGAGCAGCCGGCCCCCAGCTCCGTGGAAAAGCGGAACCAAACCTACGCACGACTGGGCTACCTCTTTGTGTACTTTGCGCGCGCGTCGTGCGGTCCTTATTATAGTCGCCTCCTCGGCAGCAAAGGTCTGTCGTCCAGCTGGGTAGGTGTTGTCATGACCGCGCAGCCGCTGAGCGTGCTCTTTATCTTGCCACCGCTCTCAAACTTTGCCGATCGCCACGACAACGCTGGCCGTGTGCTGATAATAAGTGGTATCGGATCTTGCTCTACGTTGGTCATGGCTACCGCCGTTCCCACGGGCCGAGTCTTACTGGGCCTCCTGATGGCGCTGCACTTCGGCGCTCTCTGCACCTTCGCTTCATTCTTCGATCAGCGTGTCTTGTCCACACTCACGGTCGCGCACAAGGCGGACTGGGGCTCGATGCGCTGCTTTGGCAGCATCGGCTGGGGCGTCATGGCACCGGTGACGTCGATCCTGGTCGGCATCTGCGGCTGGTGGGTGATGGGTGTGCTGTACACGGTCTTCTACGTCGCTTCCGTGTGGTGCTACCAGAAGCTTGCACCGTGCGCCGACTGCGCATCCGTGGCACCGCTTGCGAACGAGGCGGCGCCAACAGAAGGCAAGCCGACCGCGGCTCCCGGCACGACCGCAGCAGCAGCGGTCGAGCTGTGGACGGAGAACATGTTTCCCACCGCGACGATCGATCGCGAGATGGGGTACTCGGTAGCGCAGCACGCCTCACCAACAACCACGACCGCCGAGCCCAAGGAGGAGCAGCCGGTGCTGCCTGAGCATGTGCCGTCGCCCCCTGCTGACGAGGTGGCCGTTGTGGCGCAAAAGGCACGCTTCGTTCATATTCTCAAGCTCATCGGCACTCGTCGTCGCCTGGTGCTCCTGCTCGTGATGCAGTGCATTGGCGGCATCGGTGGCACCCTCATCACCACCTACCTCTTTCTGTTCCTGGGGATGCTGAACAGTCCGTCTTGGCTCTACGGCCTCTCCGCGACCATGACTGTGGTGACGGAGACCCCGTTGTTTCACATTTCCGAGCGGCTCCACGAGTGGTTCAGCGACCGGCAGATGCTCGTCGTGGCGCTGCTTGGGTGGTCGCTGCGCGTCATTGGCTATTCGCTGCTGCCCGCCCGTGCGCCGTGGCTGGTGCTGTTCATCGAGCCTCTGCACGGACTCTCGTTTGGCTTTCTGTGGCTCTCCGGCGTCCACTGCATCACGCGCGCCTTCCCGGCGGCTCTGTCGGGGTCGAGCATCGGCTTCCTCAACGCCGCCACCTTTGGCGTGGGTCCGGTGGTGGGCAACTTGATTGGCGGCTGGCTGTACGACGGCGTGGGACCGCGCGCGCTGTTCGCTGGCAGTGGACTGGCCATGGTGGTTGTGACCGCGGTGTACTTCACGCTGGACCGCATGTGGGAGGCGCAGGGGCACACCGTCGTGATTGGGGAGGAGGAGCACTTGATTGCGCGCGTCGAGGGTTAACGTGTGCTCGTGTGTGTACGTGCGCTAGGGGAGGTGCGCTAGGGGAGGTGCGTATACACTTCTGTGGCACACTTGGCCGTGTCGCATGTGAGAAACAACAAAAGCAACAACAACAGCAACGGATATGGCTGACCCGTGCGTCGCTCTCTTTGCTTGGCTGTACCGCCGATGCCGTGGAGATGCAGCAGCGGGATCGTTCAGGCACTCCGCAACAGGACGAATGCATGCATGCGTATGTTGGTTTGTCTGTGCTTTCCTCGCGTATGCTCTCGTCACCCCCCCCCCCCCCCTGGTGTACGCACACACGCTCTCTCCCCTTCCTTTTTCGTCTTCACTCACTGCAGTCTTTGTTGTGTTTTGGCGATCCACTGTTTGCTTCGTTCACGGTGCACATCATCAGACTGGCGGTCAATCAGAAAGTGTGGCCGACCTTGTTGTTGATTCCCGTTCGTGCCTTTCCTGTTTCACTTCACTGCTTGCATAAACTATGCTCTGCACACCGCGATTTGTGATCAGGAGAGGCCGAACCTGTGACGGATGGCATTTCCATCGCACGCATCACACCAGCTGCAGCTCGTTTGCGCTGTGCACGTGCGCGCGTGGCTGCAGCTCCCAGCTGGCCACGTGGGGCGATTGTGTGCGTGCTGCCAGCGCACAGCGCGCCGCAGGGCACCGCACGCTGGCTTTGTCAGCCTTCACCCAGCCATCCTCACCATCCTTGTCGCTCTCCAATCGTACGCCTAGACCACGACTGCTGATCAGCGCGTGTCTTCTGGGGCACCGTGTGGTCTACCACGGTCGAGCGCCGTCCCCTGCGCGGGCTCGTCGCTCGCAGTCCGGCGAGATGGCCGCCGCACCGATGTCTGTCCTGCAGCACCTGCTCGGCGACCTGTACGGCTTTGTGGAGCTCGTGCCGCTGTGCCCTGAGGTGCAGCTGCTCGGTCTCGGGGTCCCACGTCCACCTGTGCATTTAGCGCGTGCTGGTGCCTGTGAGGCGAAGACTGTGTGTGTGCGGGTGTCGAGCCACTCAGGTGAGACGTTGCTAACGCTCACTCCCGAATCCACCCTGCGAACGTGTTTTCCGCCGTGCACGCGGACGCCGACCGATGCGGCAGCCAGCGCGCAAGCAGTCTTGCCGCGCGTGGATTGTGCGTTTGTGGAGGCCCTGATGCGCGGCATTGATGGCGTCGTGCTCAAGTCGCGCTCGCCAAGCTGCGGAGTTAGGGACGCGCGGCTCTACCACACAACCGACGGTGGGTCGCGCACCTCAGCATGGGAGCCTACGGACGGCTTCTTCACGCAGCTTCTGCGCCGTCAGATGACCACGGCGGGCGAGCCGGCGATGGTGGTGACGACAGAGCGCCAACTGCGCGTGTTGGATGGGGCGAACGCTGACGAGGTCCAGCTGGTGCTCGCCGCGGAGCGTGCGAAGGCGTTGCCGATACAGCCGTTTGATGCCTCTCCAGAAAACACGCTGATGCTCTTTGTCGAACAGGCGTTTGCCCGCTGTGCCGCGCGTCAGGGCGGCTCTGCGCCAAACTGAAACAAACAGAAACGTACACACACACACACACACACACACACACACACACAAACTTGCTTGCACACGGAAACAGAAACCAGCACGTACACACTAGACGTGCATGCGCTTTCCCTCGAGCGGGAAGCACATGCTTTCCTACCTCTCACCGTCTTCACACTCATTTTTGGAGTGTCACACCTACCTTCTCGTGCTTCATCCACTCTCCACACCGCGCCTTCCCTCCCTCCTTTGATGCACTATCATTCTTCTGCTTGACAACTAGGAACATAGTTCGTGTTCACACATTTCATTCACATTGGGTCTTTTCTCCCCCCCCCCCTTATCTCTCGCTCCAGTCGTAAAGATGCAGGCCCCTCCGCAGCGTCGTAAGAGCGCCTTTGGCGAGGAGTTCGACGTCCTGCGCAACATCCAAGAGGACCGCATGGCGTTCCAGGCCAGTCTGGTCTGCCACGAGCGCTGTGTCAAGAGCTACGTCGTCAACAACTTCTACCTTGGCGAGAAGAGCTGCATGCAGAACTGCCTCGAGAAGATTAGCCAGGTGACAGTGATCTCCAACTTGAACTTTGGCAAGTTTGAAGAGCACTACGCGCACAGGAAGTAGGGTGGGCGCCGTGCCTGTAGCGCCCCTGCTTCCTTTTGTGGCTCGCTCACTTTTTCTGCAGACATGCACTTGCTCACAGTTATCGGAACGCATGAACCACACACGCGCATACACACAAGGGAAAAGGTGAACAAGAGACGGAGAGAGATGAGTCAAAACGCCGCCAAAGAACGACGAGTTCAGCGAAAGAGTGACGCCAATCGTGTTGAGTTGGCGAGCGTGTGCATGTTGTTGCCGGTTGCATTTCGTTTTTGAATGCTGTGTCGTTGTTGTTGTTGTTGACGCCGTGTCACAGTTGATCTGTCCACAGTAACTTGTTTTTTAAAGCATCAAAAACACAAAAAATGGAAATGTCAATCCAGGACGGGGACTCAGTCGTGAAGGATCATGCAACACGTGAGCCCTCTTATCGTGGTGATGGTGCGGGCATACAGCAGAATGGCGTCGTCCATGCTGCCCACTGACGACGAGTCTGCTCATGTCACCGCGACTGCATAGTGGCCTCACCTAGAGATGATCGTTTTGGGGGCACACGTCCGTTTTTTGACAGTCATTGCGTTGTCCGCACCCACCCATCTACCTTTTTCACATGCACGAAGGAAAGAAACACCTACAGAACGGGTGGATGTGAAAAAGAGTTCCCCCCCACCACCACCCCTTTCCACTCCTCATCACATCATCCTTCTCACTATGATCTTCATTCTTTCAAGGAGCACAACGGGCAACGCTAGTACGTGCCGTAAACAAAGTTGAAAACACAAATTCGTGCGCGCGTGCACACCTACACACTACTCACCTTGTCATCAAGTAGACAACATCGGTCTTGAATCGATCAACAGAATAAAAAAAAGCAGAGCGTTAAGGAGAAAATGGTTCTTGCAGAGCTCGGTCAGAAGATTGGGCAGGCGCTCAACAAGATGTCCGCCAAGTCGGTGCTCGGCGAGGACGACGTGAAGGAGCTGCTGAACGACATTGCGCGTGCGCTGCTCCAGGCGGATGTGAATGTGCAGCTGGTCAAGAAGCTGCAGAACAGCATCAAGGCCGAGTTCGCCATGAGCGAGGAGGGCGCCGGTCTCAACAAGCGCAAAATCCTGCAGAACTCCGTCTACAACAACCTACGCAAGATGCTTGACCCCGGTGTGAAGCCCTTCATGCCGACCAAGGGCAAGACCAGCGTCGTCATGTTCGTCGGCCTGCAGGGCTCCGGCAAGACCACTTCGTGCACCAAGTACGCGGCCTACTTCCAGCGCAAGGGCCTCAAGACCGCCCTCGTCTGCGCGGACACGTTCCGTGCTGGCGCCTACGATCAGCTCCGGCAGAACGCCACGAAGGCCAAGGTGCGCTTCTACGGCTCCCTGACCGAGGCCGATCCGGTGACTATTGCCAAGGAGGGCGTGGCGGACCTGAAGAAGGAGAAGTACGACCTCATTGTCGTGGATACGAGCGGCCGTCATCGGCAGGAGTCCGCGCTGTTCGAGGAGATGAAGCAGGTCCAGGAGGCGATTAATCCAAACGACATTGTCTTTGTCATGTCCGCGACGGACGGCCAGGGTGTGGAGGAGCAGGCCTCGAACTTCCGTGCCAAGGTGCCGGTCGGTTCTGTGATCATCACGAAGCTCGACTCGAGCCAGACCAAGGGTGGTGGCGCGCTCTCTGCCGTCGCGGCGACGCACTCGCCGATTGTCTTCATCGGCACCGGCGAGCACTTTGACGACCTCGAGCTGTTTCAGCCAGATAGCTTTGTGTCAAAGATGCTCGGCATGGGCGACATGCGCGGCCTGATCGACCAGATGAAGGACGCCAAGATCGACGGCGACAGCGAACTGTACAAGCGCTTCCAGGAGGGCCAGTTCACCCTGCGCGACATGTACGAGCACCTGCAGAACGTCCTCAAGCTCGGCTCCGTCGGCAAGCTGATGGAGATGCTGCCGGGCATGAGCGAGATGGCGGGCACGGCCGGGGCGCAGGGTGATATCGCGCTCAAGGGCTTCATTCACATGCTCGATAGCATGACCTCCGCCGAGCTCGACGAAGCCAAGGTGAAGAAGATGATGACACCCTCTCGCATCCACCGCATTGCCCGCGGCAGCGGTCACAGCGTGATGGAGGTGCAGAGCCTCATTGTCAGCTACGGCAAGTTCGAGGAGGTGGTGAAGAAGATGGGCAAGATGAACTTCAAGGCCATGACGCAGGACCCGGGCAGCCTCATGTCCGGGCGTATGGGGCAGCAGCAGATGGCTCAGCTTTCCAAGATGGTCAACCCCAACATGCTCAAGCAGATGGGCGGCATGGGTGGGCTACAGAACATGATGCGCCAGCTCAGCGGCGCCGGCGGTCTCGGCGGAGATGGCGCCGGTGGTGCCGGCGGTGGCATGCCCGATATGGCGGCAATGCAGAACATGATGAAGATGATGCAGGGTGGCCGCGGTGGTGGCAATCGTCGCTAAAGACGTGAGGAGGAAAAAGAAAAAAAACAGCAGGGTGAGAGCGAGGTTCCTTTTAAAAGAAAGGAAGCACAACGCACAGCGCACAACGTTTTCTTTTTTTTTGGAGCGCGACGACTGACCAATGAAGCGATTCTTGTTCGTTTTAGGGACAGAGAGAAGACACTCGATTGCTTTTATCCTTTATGTGAATGTGCTTTTCACTTTTGGTGTTTTTTGTGGGTGTTTGGTCGCAGCGAGGCTCCCATTTGCTCATCCGCGCTCGTCACTGTGTGCGAGTGGAAGGTATTCTTGTGTGTTTGTGTTGTTTTTTCTTGGTGTGCAGTTGTTGTTGTTGTTTTTTCTCTTCCTTGCACTCACCGTGTGAGTCACATGATTTGTTGGAAGCTCCGCTACTATTTATCTGACGTACAACAAAACAAAAAAATGGAAAAACAAACTATTCCAAATGCATTGCTATCGAAAGTTGCACTGG
Source organism: Wallacemonas sp. Wsd (assembly GCA_030849645.1). Taxonomy (NCBI): domain Eukaryota; phylum Euglenozoa; class Kinetoplastea; order Trypanosomatida; family Trypanosomatidae; genus Wallacemonas; species Wallacemonas sp. Wsd. The sequence goes on from JASANQ010001319.1 coordinate 192,024, forward strand.
AGTATAAAAGAGGTGAAAGCGAGTGGTGAAGCACGCGTTGACAGAATGAGGAATGCACATTCATCATCCCACAACTCGGAAAGCAGCCTATTAGACGTGCGTTGGCTTCTGGAGCCGCTACCTTTCCCACAGCACCCGAACAAGTTTGCCAACACCATCCTCATGATCGCAGTGATTGACCGACATGTTATAAATACCATTCCACCCTTTTGCCACTTATCACCTCCCCTCGTCCGCCTTTTCCAATATATATGACTGTCCTCATTTTTTTTTTTCTGTTTTCGTCGCCACGCATATCTTCTTCACAAATAATTGTAGTTCTCTTGGCTTTTTTGTTTTTCTTTTTGACATTAGATTTCCCATTTTTCTTTTTCTCTTTTATTTTCCTTTTTTTTTGTTCTTCACTCAACGCTTTTAGATTCGCGTTTCCTCGCATTCGAACACACCGGGCCCTGCACAACTTGCTCGTTGATACAGTGTGCACGTGCCTACACCATAGATACCCGTCGAAGAACAGAAAGCAAACAAAAGTTCATCATCTTCGCAGCTCTTCCCCCCCCCCCCCCCCAGAACAAAACAAACAAAAAAGGCGATCTGCACTAGAAAAAAAAAGATACGAACCACATAGTTACCAGAATACCCGGTCGTACACACGCGCCACAATCAGAAGAAAACTATATCGGCCATGAACGACGAAAACCACGTCTCCGTGGCTCGCACGCCTGTCAAGAAGGACTCCCAGCCTGGGCATCAGCAACTCCGCGCACGCCGCTTCTTGGGGGCTGTCGTGAACGACTCTACCGCCCCGACTGCCTCGACGCCGGTCGACCCCGTGAAGACACGACCTGTGCGTCGTCTCACCGAACGCCGCGGCTCCGTGACAGGCACCGCTGTGGACCTACAAGACGCGTTTGTGAATGAGCAGATGCACTGGTTCGACGACTCCCCTCCTGCCGCGCTGCACCAAGGCACCGCGGAGGCCAAGAAGGTCCCCAGCATTGAGCTGCAGCCGGCGTGTGTGTCGGTGACGCGCTCGGAGGAGATGGTGCTGGTTGAGGGCCCCGCCTCGACCCCCGACCGCTCGGACGGGTCACTGGTCGCCGTCGCAGGCATGCACATGCGCGAAACCGCCAATCAAGAAGAAGAAGAAGAAGAAGAGGCGGAAAAGGAGCGCCGTGTGGCGGTGCCGCTGACCCTCACCGAGGCCACGGAGCGAAGCACCGACGCGCTCTGTGAGGCAGACTCCACGCCACTGCCCTCCACCACGCAAGCACCCCCTGCCGCCGCTGCCCCTCAGCCAGTGGTGCTTGGTGTGGTCGACAAAGAAACATCCGCGCCGGCCACTCCCTCACCGCCATCGTCCAACCTTCCTTCCGATGAGGACAATGAGGCCGAGAGCGGCTACGGCAGCGTGCGCAACCACGGCGAGGTGAGCTCGTTGAAGGACCTCACCATCACTCCACAGCGCCAGTGCACCTCGTCGGCACGCAGTGCCCCATCCCCGTCGCTGGCGTTCGACAAGGAGGCCGGTGCGGTCCCGATCACCGTTGCCTGCACGCCCATCAAGGCCGCGAGCGCGGCGCTCTTCACGACCGCGGCGGACAGCTCGTCGAACGCGTGCCGGCCGCTGGCCTCGTCCTTCGACATTCGCCCCAAGGCGACGAGGCGGTTCGACTTTGTGAAGGCCTTTGCGCCGTTGCCGGTGACACCGGAAAAGACGGCCCCCCGTTTCACACGCGGCAGTGCGGTGGAGTACCAGGTCGCGCGCGGCCACACCACCGGCAGCGGCAGCGGTGTCCACGCCGCCCCGCTGACCATGCGCGGGGAGAAGTGGAAGCAGAGCCCGGCCGCCCCTGCCGCTGTGCCTCCTCCTCCCCCGACACCACCGACCTTGGCGCTCGAGGGCAGCGGGCCCTTTCAGCGTGTCGTGAAGACCACCTCGCACCACAGCAGCACCGAGGAGCAGCCTCCGCGTCGCCACATCCGCGCCACCGAGCGTCGCGCCAGTACAATGCAGATGCGTGAGAAGTCACCGGCTGGACGACAGGCGCCAGCACGCCCGACGGTGCGCACGGAGCCTCTGGAGGAGGACGGCGACGAGGGCCAGTCGGCGGAGGTGTGGGGGCAGCCGACTCAGCCACCGCCACCGGTCTTGTCGTCGGAGCAGGTCTCGCCGGCCAGTCCGCGTTCTCTGGTGAGCGCCGGCCGCCGCGTGACCAAGAGCGGCAGCGACTTCGCGTCCAGCCCCTCGCCCGACCCGCTTGCCTCGGAGACGCAGGAGAACTTCCAGCTCTACCGCAAGCGCAGCTTCTGCGTGTACAACGACGACCGTGTGTACGAGGCGACGAACGCGGCCTTCAAGGGCGGCGTCACACGCACCACGCTCCCTCGCAGCGCCATGCCCTACGACCCGCACAAAGATCGTCAGCACCGCGCACAGCAGGCCATCCTCAGCAACGAGGACGACAGCGACTACGAGTACACGTACACCACCGGCAGCAGCAGCAGCAGTGTGAGCAGCACCAGCGACAGCGAGGCGTGCGAGACTGCCAACGCCATCACGCCACCCCGTCAGCATGCCACGCAGACGAGCGCCAGTCAGACACAGCTGCCTGGGGTGGACAGCACGTCGATGAGCAGCCTCAGCATGGGCAAGCACGCGAGCGGCAGCACGGGCCGGCCGACCACGTCGGGCGGCCTCACCACTCGCGGGGTCAGCAGCAGCAACGGCTGCACCACAGACGAACGGGCCAGTCACTCCACCTCGCGCGAGTACGACGACGGCGAGGGCGAGATCTCGCCGAACCCGCAGACGGACACCGCCACACACGCCACACTGCCTGGACGGCGCCGCTCTGTGTCCGGCCGGCTCGGCCTGGCCGCGACCAGCGACAGCGAGGAGGACGGCGCGCAGCAGGCCGCCGCTGCCGCTGCTGACGAGGATGACCTCGCCTTCACGCTCGCGACGAACGCCTTTCGCTTTCCGCTCAACCAAGATGATATTGTCGACCTCAGCGCCATCACCATCGCCTCCCTCGAGGACGACGGCGCGGGCGGCGCTGCCGTGGCCTCCAAGTCGTACGAGAACTTTTTGGACGCGACGACGGCACCGCTGGCCGCCCTGCGCCTCGACAGCGCCACACGACGGAACACGCCCGCGCAGGTGGCGGCGGTGGCGCAGCAACGCGCACTGTTCGAGGAGGCGGCCGCACACTATGACGTCCTCCTTGCCGAGCACCGCGCGGCTCTGCTGGAGAGCTTTCTGACGCTGACGGAGCGGTGCCTCGAGGCCCAGCGTCGCGCAAAAGAGAAGAAAAAGGCCGCCATCTTTGGCTCCAAGGACGCGCTGCCTCTGGCGATTGCCTTGCCCACAGCCACGGCGGCGGTGTCCACCACGCCGTCGTCCGTGCCCTTGTCTCCCGCCCACACGACCGCGAGCCACAGCGGGAGCTTCAGCCACATGACCGCCTCTCCACACGACGTGTTCGTGCCGATGGAGCGCCACACGCTGGCTTCGCCGTATGTGAGCGCGGCGACGACGGTCTTCGGCATGGCCCCGCGCACCTCGCGTCCGCCCTCCGCGCCCCGCTCGCGTCGCACCTCTGCGGATGAGAACAGCGGCGCCGTCGTCGTCGGCGAGTCCGTCGTCGTGGTTAATGCCCCGAGTGCGACCTTGCTCGCCCCCAAGTCGTTGCCCAAGATCACGCCCCTCTTCGATGCGCAGCACGCGATCGCTGGGCCCGCAGAATGGGACGTGCCGTTCCAGAGCCCGCTGCGGCTCATTTTCCGCCTCTGCGTGTGCGCGGAGGGGGCGGAGGACAAGACGGCGGCGATGCGCACGCTGCTGAGCGCGTACTTTGAGTACCACTTGCAGGAGCACCTCCGTCGTGTGCAGCACGTGCTGTTCGACTTTACGTACACCATCCTGGTCGGCATCCCGGCCCTGCGCATGCTGGAGACGCACGAGCGTCGACTCATTTGCATGTCGCGGGACTTGCTGGTGCGTGATCGCATTGAGCTCTTCATGCTGACGCTCCCACACGGTGCGCGGGCGGGCAGCGGCAGTCGCACGAGCGGCGCTGTCAAGCTTGGAAGTCGATCCAGGTCTGAGAGTCGCACGTCGACTGCAGCAGGTGGGGCTGAGCGTGGTGGGAACGGTGGCACAGTCAGCGGCGGAGGCGGCGGCGGGACGGGTGGTGGTCTCGTGTCCAACTTCCGCAGCGCCTACGAATCGAACAAGACCAAGACACTCACGCGGTACCAGCTCGAGAAGGAGCGGCTCGTTGCCCAGTGGTCGGCCGGCGGGGCGGGGAAGCGCAAGCCCTTGGCCGCTGCCTCGGCCTCCTCCACGGCCGGGACGCCCATGAGCGCGAGGGAGGAGTACACGGCGGGCAGCGGGCCTCGTCCGGAGAGCGCGCGCGCGTCGAACCGCCCACGCGCGGCCTCGGTCTCCGCCACCGCCGCGTCCAAGTCACTGACCGCCCGGGCCTCCGCCCCGCGCGTGTTTCCGTCGCCGGCGCAGATCTCCGCCGCCGTGGCCGCGTCGACCCCCACACCGCAGACGACGAGCGCCACAGAAGTCACCGATGACGTTGTGGCAGCGGCAGCGGCTCCCGTCGCTCCGACGCTGAGCAGCCGCACGCAGCGGACGGCCCTGTCGCAGCGATCGGCGTCGCTGCCCAACGTGGGCAAGGCACTGGCGCGTCGCTCCGGTCTGGCGTCGGCGAAGCCCACCAGGGACAAGGTGCGCAACATTACGAGCGAGGAGACCGAGTCAGAGCCGGCGCGGACGCTGATGGTGCTGAGCCGTGGCGCGCCTCGGAACTGCCAGGAGGGCGACTACCGCACGTACCGCCGCATCAGCGGGGAGATCACGCTCGAGGACGGCACGCAGCTTCTGCGGGCGAAGGAGCGCATTCACCCGGGTCCGCGTGAGCGCAGCGTGCCGCCGCCCCCGACAGAAGCGCAGTTCATGAACCTGGCGGATCTCGATCCACGCTGAAGCTTCCCGTAGTAGGAGCGAAACATACGCACACACACACAAAAAAAAAAAAAATGGAGCGGAGAAGTCCGTCCTGGGTTTAATGTGACAAACATGCACACATGATGTTGCCATGGATCTCACCATCCAGCACTATTCATGAGATCCAGCACGTGAGTTTTTTTTTTTTTGTACTTCTCTATTCGTTCTCAATTATATTCTTCGTGTTTTTTTCTTCAAATCCGTCCACACGGACGAAGCTAGACGGCCTAGTCAGCTGCCCGGGGGAAAAAAAAGGAAAAAAAAAACTGCGCGAAAGACGAACCATTGCATGAAAGACGTTGAAACGCGTGTGAACACAAACGCGGAAAAACATCGCATGCCAGCACGAAATTTCTTTGTGAGATTCGGTTGGCTCGAAAAAAAAACGAATTGCAAAAAAAAAAAAGAGAAAAAGAAAGAGAAAAAAAAGACAGTGTGTTGCAAGGACGAAAGTCGCACGATGAGTAAATGCGCAACGCGGTATGTGCACATATCCAAGCAAAAGCCATTGTTTCATTTTTTTTCCTTCTCTGTTCTTTTCTTTTCTCCAGCGTGTCTCTTGTCGGTCTCCAGCGGTGGTTAAATTGATGCGTGGTTGCAGATCACCCAACAAACATCGCTCGACTTTTTTCTTACTTTTTGTTCCTTGACCCGCTCTCTTTCTCTTTTTCCTCGCTGCGACCTGAGATGTGTTTGCACGCACCGCACAAAGACAATAACAACAACAAAAAAAAGCGTCCCAACACATGCGTCGTTTGCACTCACCTAAACAGACACAACAGACATATCGATTTCATTCAATACTTTTCTCGTATATTCTTATGTCTTTTCTTTTTTACTTTCTTCCCTTAGATGACGCCAGAGCGTGCTCGTTTGTTTCCTTTTGTTCATTTTCTTTTCATTGTTTTCGCTCTCCCTACGTTTTCTTCATGCATGCTCCTTGACACCTAGACTTTCATAGTGTCATGTTGTTTTCCGCCTCTATGAGTACTGCACCATACAAACTACGATATATATATCTATACGGTAGCACACTTTTTTCTTCTTCTTTTTCTCCTTTGTTTTCGTTGTAGTTCTTTTTGTTTGTTTTCCTAGATACCACATGACATATATCTTTCTTCTTTTTCTTGTGAGCCTCTCCTGGAGTGCGCACCTCTCAAATGAACAAACAAACAAAAGTGGTGTTCCCGTACTCGCGGCACGTGCATAAGACGAGCAGGAAGACAAACAAAGAAGGAACATGGTATTCCTGTCCTCTGACCGGCTCTCGTCACACTGTGCATCAAGCGGGAATTACGTGTCTGTGATGAGGCTCGAATCCGGGCTGACGAGATCACTCAAGTGAGGTTGTTGTCGTCTGCGTGTGTGCCGCCGCCCTCCGAAAGGACTGGCACGTGTGTGTAGCTGGCAGCGGCGGGTGGCGGGCAGTACCAGTTTTGTGACCCGACACCCAGTTCCCATTCCCGAGACATAAAAGAAAAGTGTGTGACAAAATATGTGCTTCATATAGACCCCTTACATGACTTGCTCCCTCTCTCCTTTTATTTTGCTGTTGTTTGATCTTGATATTGTTGAGTGAAATAAGAAAAAACACTACGCACTCATTGTGAATCTACTTTGTTGTTGTTGTTGTTGTTGTTTGTTCTCTCCCTCCGCATGGCGTCATCGGACTCTGCCCCAGAGTTGTTAGACCGCTACGTCATTTTTCTCGACATTGATGGCGTGCTCCTCCCCGTGCCGCGCTTCCAGTTCGGCGGCGGTGACCTCAACGGCGAGTGCGTGCAACGGCTCGCCGGTCTCGTGGCCGACCTCGGTGGGGCGGACAAGGTCTCCATCATTCTGTCGTCGACCTGGCGAAACTCACCAGCCATGATCGACAAACTGAACGCCTTCTTCGCCAAGGAGGCACCTGGTCGGCTGCCGTTCGTCGCGGGCGGCACGCCGAATGGTACAGTGATTGTCTCCACTGTCACCTACTACGCCGACGATCCGACCGAGCAGCGACTTGTGCGTGACCGCGTCGATGAGGTCTACCGCTGGCTCCACACGCACGTCGAGGACTTCCCCGAGGCGATCGCGGGTCGCTGGTTTGCCATTGATGACATGAAGCTGGACGTGGACGAGCGCATGCACGGGCACTTTATCCACACCACGACGGACATTGGCATCACCGACGAGGATATCAACGGGGCCAGGGCCTTCATCGCGGCACTGCCGTCCCCCGAGGAGGCCGGCCAGCGTGCGCGCGCCGCCCGCGCCGATCCGACGCTCAAGGATGAAGAAATTCAAATCCTCGTCGTGGAGAAGCAGCGGCTGCAGGACACGCTCGACACCGTCCAGGCCGACCTCGCGCAGGCCCAGAACAGAATCGCCGAGCTCAGCGCAGCGCAGCGCGAGCAGGAGAAGGTGATGCGGGACAAGGATCGTCGCCTGGAGGATCTCAGCTACCGCATGGCAGTCGTTGACTACGCCAAGCGTCACGAGGCGCTGAGAGCCGCCGTCGAGCTGGCCGCCACGAAGAGCGGGGCGGAGCGAAAAGAGTTTGACGAGCGCATTCGCCGCTTTGTCAACCTTCTGCGCGAGCGGAAGCAGATTGAGAAGGAAGTGCGTGCGGAGGAAAAGAAGCAGGCCAAGGCAGCGAAGGAAGGGGCCGTCCAATAACGCGTTTTTTTTGTTTGTTTTCAACGTCCTCCTTTGCTTCTTCACAAATGCTGGCCTCGTTGTCTTCCTCTTCGTACTTTTTTTTTTTTTTAGATGCTAGATGCGATGTATGATTAACCAGGTACCAGATGAAAATACAGTGCCTTTTCGCATACGAGAAAGTATCAACGTGACTGATCAGAAGTAAGTCTCACTTTTCGGTTGTGGTCTAAATGCCATCTGCACAAAGTACCGAGCCCACGCACGTCACTGCGAAAGCGTTTGTCCTTGACTCCCCCTGCTTCCTCCTCCTCCCTAACACCTTTCCGTCGATAACTCTGTGCAAACAAAAATCAAGTGAACGCAGATAGCAACAGTAACATCTTGCTTTTTTTTTTTGCTGTTGTTGTTATTAGTGTTGTTCGTTTTTTTCCCCCAACACGCACACATCAGTCCACGGACTCATCGTGGGCATACGAGCAGTAAACGAAACAGAAATACAGGTCACTGTCTCATTCCTTTTTTTTTTGGTGTTTTTTCCTTGATTGCTCCTTTTCATATTTGCTTTTTTTTTCTTTTCTTTTCTTTGCGTTCTCTTCGGTGAATGCCGCTCTTCAAGCGCTCTGCTTCCGCCGGTGGTGTGGCCCCCGTGGGCTTCCGTCCTCCGGCAGAGGCCGGCCATCGTCGCGCACGGTCGCAGCAGGCGGGACCGGTGGAGATTGGTGACGGCACGGTCCCGCACTTCATCCCTCGCATGCGACTGGCCACGGCGACAACGACGGCGGCGTCTGTCGGTGGGGACGAGGCTGTGGGGCCCGGCCGCAAGTCTGCCATGGGCACGCGCAGCAGCCGTGCCAGTGGTGGTGGGGAGGGGGAGGAGGGCCTCGCGCAGCCTCCGCGGAAGGTGGCGCGTGTGGTGGTGTACCCCGGATCCGATCGCACCTTCAGCGCGCCCAAGGACGACATTGTCCAGGCCCGCCTGGCCCGTCGGACAGAGATGAGCTACCACCAGCCCGACACCGCCGGTGTGAAGGCCACGCGCGCGCTGCGCCGCGGAAAGGCCGAGGAGGGGGCCGCTGACGATGACGACAGCAGCAGCGACGATGAGGGTGGCGGCGGCGGCTCGGTACCCGCGGGGCAGGCGAAAGGCGCGACGGGCGCGGCCGGTGGTGGGGCGGTGAAGCTCGACGCGAATGGAAAGCCGATGCCTCTCGGCTCAGACGCGGTCGGCGCGGGTGACGGGGCAGTGGTGGTCGGGGCCATCGACGCCGGCGCGGCGGCCGCGGCCGAGGCGGACGAGGAGCCGCACGTTGTGGTCCCGCGCTACCCGGTGAGCCCGTACGGCAAGCTCTACTTCCAAGTGGAGACCGAAGGTGCGACGCGACACGAGGCTGTCGGCATCGTCATCATCGACGTGGAGCAGCTCGGTGTGATGATGTACGACCGCCTGGGCCGTCAGTTCGGCAACCGCGAAGACCCGGGCTACCCGATCCGCCAAGAAGACATGGAGCGTGCGGCCGCGGGCGAGATTCTCAAGGTGGGCCCCAAGAGCGTTCTCCTCATCACCGCCCTCCGCGAGGAGGTGTTCCGCAGCGGCGAGTTCTTCCTGCGCTCTGAGCACGATCTGCGCATCAAGGAGGATAAGGCCAAGGCCAAGGCCGACGCCGAGGCCCAGGAGACCGCCAAGGCCGCCAAGCCACGTATGAGCTTCGGCGCGTCGTTGTGCGGGAGCATGTTCACCGCGCAGCTCTTTCGCCGCCGTCCGCGTGATGGAGAAACGGGCTTCGTCGTGCCGGTCGCCGGCCGCCCCAAGATGGGCAAGAACGGCCTTCTGGAGGAGCTGCGCCCGTTGCACGATCCCGACCGTGCCGACGCGGTCGTGCTGTTCCGCGCAGACTACAAGCGCGATGTCACGGGCCGTCGCCAGGTCTCCGTCGTCGTCGACCCGGTCATTGGCGACAAGCTGCGTCCCCATCAGCGCATCGGTGTCAAGTTTTTGTTCGACTGCATCACCGGCGAGCGCATGCCCGGCTACCACGGCGCTATTCTGGCCGATGAGATGGGTCTTGGCAAGACCATCCAGACCGTCGCCACCATCTACACGTGCCTCAAGCAGGGCAAGCACGGTGGCGTGACAGCACGCAAGTGCCTCGTGGTGACGCCGTCCTCACTCGTGAAGAACTGGTGCAATGAGTTCGACAAGTGGCTCGGCGAGGGCGCGGTGAAGCACTTTGCCATCTCCGAGTCGACTCCAAAGGGCGACCGCATCATCTCACGCTTTGACGGCGAGGGCGACGTGCTCGTCATCTCCTACGACCAGCTTCGCAAGTACATTGCGCGGCTCTCGACACTACAGTCCATTGAACTGGTCGTGTGCGACGAGGGGCACCGCCTGAAGAACGCCGAGGTGAAGACCACCAAGGCCGTGGACATGCTCCCGACACGCAACCGCGTCATTCTCTCCGGCACACCGATCCAGAACGATCTCAGCGAGTTCCACGCCATGGTCGGCTTCGTGAACCCGGGCATCCTCGGCAACCGCGACCTCTTCGCGCGCGTGTTCGAAGACCCCGTCGCTGTCGGTCGCGACCCCGAGGCCGCTGAGCACCTCAAGACCCTCGGCCACGATCGCGCGCACTACCTCTCCACGCTGACACAGCGCTTCATCCTGCGCCGTACGCAGTCCATCAACGAGTCCTACCTGCCACCCAAGGTCGATGTGACTGTGTTTGTGCGGCTCGGCGCGCAGCAGGCGAAAGCCTACGAGAGCCTGGCCAGCGTGGTGGAGAGCGCGGCCTGCACGCCGCTGGTGCTCATCTCCGCGCTGCGCAAGTTGTGCAATCACATGGACCTCTTTCACGAGGCTGTTCAGCTCTCACAGAGTCTGAACAAGACCGGCCGTGCGGCGAATGAGGAGGCCGAGGAGGGCACGCGCGGTCGTCGTCGCGGTCCGGCGGGCAACGGCATCCCGCTCTCCGTCATCCCCAAGGGCTTTCGCAAGGGTTCCTTGGACGTGGCGAACGGCAGCAAGCTCCACTTTGTCTCGCTCGTCCTCGAGGAGCTCCGGCAAAACGGTGAACGCGATAAGATGGTCATTGTCTCCAACTTCACGCAGACCCTCGACATCATCGCCGCGCTGTGCCAGCAGAAGAAGATCGGCTACTTCCAGCTCGACGGCAGCACGCCCATCAAGAAGCGTCAGGAGCTGGTCGACTACTTCAACGTCCCTGGCTCGCAGGAGGTGGTGTTTTTGCTGTCCTCCAAGGCCGGTGGTGTCGGTCTGAACTTGATTGGTGCGAATCGGCTGATCCTCTTCGACCCCGACTGGAATCCGGCCAACGATGCGCAGGCCATGGGTCGTGTCTGGCGAGATGGTCAGAAGAAGCGCGTCTTCATCTATCGCCTGCTCAGCACGGGCACCATCGAGGAGAAAATCTACCAGCGCCAAGTCAGCAAGCAGGGCCTGTCGGCCAACGTGGTCGACATGCAGGAGGACTCCAAGCAGCACTTCACCCTCGAGGAGCTCAAGTCGCTCTTCAAGTACAAGTCCGACACACTGAGCGACACGCACGACCTTCTCGGCTGCACCAGCTGCGAGGCCGAGCTGCAGAAGCGCAGCAGCGCGGAGTCTTCCAAGAAGAAGTCCGCCGGTGCGAGCGAGTCGCCCGCGAAGATGCAGTTCCGAAAGGTTGGCGAGAAGAAGAAGCAGAGCGGCCCGCGCATGGACGAGCTCAAGGCGTGGCGACACGTCTCAGACATCGCCCACTTTGCACTCGACAAGGTCACGCGCGTGGTGGCCACGTACGCGCCGACGCTCATCAGCTTCCTGTTCGCCGATGAGCGCGACAACACGACCAAGGTCGCGGCGAGTCCATCGCCGGCCGGGAAGGGGGCATCGACGGCGGCGAAGCCCCTGGTGCCATCAATTCGCGTGGAGAAGCCATTCCTGGATGACGAGGCCGGCATCATCTGCGCAAGCCAGGTGACCCTGCAGGAGGAGGAGAGCCAGGTGGAGATTGAGATTGTCGACGACAGCGACGAGGACGAAAGTGAGTTTGCCTCTTCCAGCGAGGACGACGACTAACCGGACGCTCGTACGACACGCTTGACTCTGTGGCTGGGACCTCCTCCTCTCCTCTCTCCTCGTTTTTTTTTCTTCTTCTTTTGCACAGGCAGCAGGCCATAAAAATTGCCTGTCACTCTAGAACTATCTCCCCCTCCTCTTGTTTGGTATCCACTCAACGGGAAAGCAGGAACGACGCGTGGCTGTGTTCTAGAACACTAGCTTCACGGCCTTTCTCTCTTCATCTCTCTTTCCCCTTCGGACGCACTCCCTCCTCCATCTCCCCTTTGTCAGCAACACAAACACGTGTGAAACAACAACAACGACGACTGTTTTTTTTTCTGTCAGTGTTTCTATACACTCACACCTCATCTTGTTTTTCTTTCTTGTTTATTCGTCTGTTTTCCCACACCGCTTCTCATGTTCTCTGAATCAAATAAACACAAAGAAAGAGAACTGCCAGAGAAAGCGCAAGTGTGTGTGTGTGTGCGCGCGTGTGAGAGAGAGGGAGTTGTGAAGAGAAGTCTCGTAGATGAGTATTTCTGTTGACATGTTGTCGCTTTTTTTTGTTTTGTTTTGGCGCGCCGATCATTGTCGCAAAGACGAGGGAGATAAAAAAAGCAACAAAAGCTCTCTTTGTGACACGTGACCGGTGAATAACAAGAAACAAAAACATGCTGCTTTCAAAAACTTAGGTCATGGGGAAGGCGTGGCGACGCGCAAGGCTGTCCTACCCTTCCCAGAACTTAACATGGAGTACTCCTCTCTTACCCCCCCCCCCCCCCCGAACCACTCGCTTCTTGGCTAACACCGCTACACGCTCTTCTTCTCCTTCACTTCCCCGTCTCTCTCGGTCTCTATTTATTACTGTTATTACTATGGTTGTTAAACAGCTTAACAACAGCTATTCCAAAATCTTTCCTAACGTCAACTTCCTAACATCAAAAGCACTCAAAACCTCAAAGAAAAAAACAAGCTCTTCCCGAACAGCTCCAGCCATGTCTCTCCCGAAGAACCACAACCACGTCCCCGAGGTCGTCAACAGCCGCGGCTCCAGTATCCTCACCAACCGTTACCTCAACCGTGGTAGCGCCTTCACGATGGAGCAGCGCGCTCAGCTGAAGATTCTCGGCCGCCTTCCCCCTGTCGTGGAGACCCTCGAGGAGCAGGTCGCGCGCGCATGGGATCAGCTGCAGCGCTACGAGAAGCCCATCAACCGCTACCTCCACCTCGCCAGCATCCACTCGACGAACACAACCCTGTTCTACGCCATTGTCCTGACTCACGTGAAGGATGTGCTGCCGATCATCTACACCCCCACCGTCGGTGAGGCGTGCCAGCACTTCAGCAACTACGTGGTGCGCGAGCGCGGTATCTACCTGAACCGCCTCGTCAAGGGCCGCTTCCTCGAGGTGCTGCATGAGAACATGTACACCAACACCGAGATCATCGTCATCACCGACGGCTCGCGCATTCTCGGCCTCGGCGACCTCGGCAGCAACGGCGTGGGCATCAGCCTGGGCAAGTGCTCCCTGTACGTGGCTGGCGCCGGCATTCACCCGATGCGCGCTGTGCCGATTGTTCTTGACGTCGGCACCAACACCGACCGCTACCTCGAGGACAAGGAGTACCTCGGCATGCGCGAGCGCCGCTGCGGTGACGAGGAGTTCTACGCGATGCTCGACGAGTTCATGGAGGCCGTGAAGTCCACGTGGCCCAACGCCGTGGTCCAGTTCGAGGACTTCAGCAACAACCACTGCTTCGACATCCTCGAGCGCTACCAGAACAAGTACCGTTGCTTTAACGACGACATCCAGGGCACGGGTGCCGTCATTGCGGCCGGCTTCATGAACGCCGTCAAGCTCTCCGGCCTCTCCCCCCTGGAGCAGCGCATTGTCGTCTTCGGTGCCGGCTCTGCCGCCGTCGGTGTGGCCAAGAACATTGCGCAGCTCGCGGCTCGCCTGTACAACCTCAAGGTCGAGGATGTGCTCGCCACCTTCTACCTGGTCGACACCAAGGGTCTGGTCACCAACACCCGCGGTGACAAGCTCGCCGCGCACAAGGTGCTGCTCGCGCGCACCGACATGTCCGCAGAGGACAGCGCCCGTCTGAAGGAGCTGCTCGACGTGGTCAAGTTCGTGAAGCCGACCGCACTGCTCGGCCTCGGTGGTGTGGGCCCCGTGTTCACCGAGGAGATTGTGAAGATGGTTGCCGGCAACGCCACGCACCCGATCATCTTCCCTCTGTCGAACCCCACGAGCAAGTCGGAGGTGGTGCCGGACGATGCCTACCGCTGGACGAACGGCACGGCCCTTGTCGCCTCGGGCAGCCCCTTCCCGGCGACGGAGCTTCACGGCAAGACGCTGGCCCCGTCCCAGGGCAACAACCTCTACGTGTTCCCCGGTGTCGGACTCGGCTGCTCCATCGCCCGCCCCACGCACATCCCCGATGATCTCCTCATCGCGGCCTCTGCCAGCCTCCAGGCGATGACCACCGACGCGCAGCTCGCCGACGGCCAGCTGTACCCGCCGCTGGATGACATCCACAACATCTCTGCGCACATCGCCGCTGATGTGATCCTCGAGGCGCAGCGCCTTGGCATCGATGAGGAGAAGTCCATCCCGCGCGAGCGCGAGGCCCTCATCGCGTACGTCAAGACGCAGCAGTGGGTGCCCCACTACCCCAAGGACCTCAACATCAAGCTGCTTGAGTAAAGGGAGGGGTGGCAGCAGCGGGGGGAGGACGAAATTGACAAGAGCGGGAAGCTGTGTGCGCCTCGCCGCTCCGCCTCGATTCCGTTCCTTTGTCCGTAGTGCATTCATTTTTTGAGACAGGTTGGGTGTGTTCGTTTTTGGATCCTTCTCTTCATTTCACAAACTCTTTCTTTTTTGAAAGTTGGGAGACAGAGGAGGACTGAGAGCGAGAGGGAAAAAAGACCGCAACCGAAAAAATTCAAAAGTTGCATCCACATCTTTTTCTTCTTTTTTTTTTCGCTTCCGTCGACCTCACTTGCCATTGCAAGCTTCTTTTTTCCCCCTGTGTCTGTGTGCACGCCAAGAACAAAGAAAAAAAGCTCGCAGGAGACAATGAGAACAACGGAAATCAAAAAAAAAAATGTCCTGGTGACAGGAGATCTATCGAAAAAGACAATAAGATGTCGGATCTGCGTTCGTCTTCGTGCCAACCAGCCAAACAAAACAAGAAAACGAGAAAATTTGGCCGAAGAACAACCATCACAACCAGCTGATGCATGAGAACAGTGAAATGAATAGAGGGCACTGGAGAACAGTGCGGTTCGCTTTTTTTTTTTTCAAGTGACCGCACACGATCTTGGCTTTGTATTTTCCTGTTTTCAAGCTCGGCACACTCCTAGTTTTCTGCGTTTTTTTTTCCACCTCACTTTTACTTTTTTTTTGCTCTTCGTACTCCTCTTGTGTGAGGGTGAGTGAAAATCGCTTGTCACGGTGCATTGTTTGAAAAAGCTACACTTTGCTTTTTATTGTGTTTGGCTTTGTGATTGTGCGCCATCTCGGCCTTTTTTACAGACGAAAGATCAAAAACTCAAAAGCAACAAAAAAACAGTAAATACGCGATCTTTTTTTTTTCTCTTGTTCTTTGTTTTACACCTATTTATATTCCATTGATTTATTATTTAATCTGCAAACCCTTCTTCACGTGTTCGTGGTGTGGTGAAACAGTAACCTACGTGTTGGAGGCCAGTCTTTATTTTCTTTTCTTTTTTTTTTTGACTTATCCTGGGTGAT
The DNA here is from genome assembly GCA_030849645.1 of Wallacemonas sp. Wsd. Classification (NCBI taxonomy): domain Eukaryota; phylum Euglenozoa; class Kinetoplastea; order Trypanosomatida; family Trypanosomatidae; genus Wallacemonas; species Wallacemonas sp. Wsd. The sequence continues at coordinate 207,514 of JASANQ010001319.1, forward strand.
CGGTTTTTCCTCCTTGTTCAGTTTCAGTGTGTGCACACAAACACAAACATGCACACCAAGTTGGTTGGTTGCCTTCCAACAATACTGAGTGCGGGAAGTTTTTCCTTTTTCCAAGATATCTCCTTTCAGTCAACTGCAAAAATTTCATCCCGCAGAGATGGAAACAAACGTACAAAGTAAAAAAAAAAAAAACTGCACTGACAACGTAAGATGCGCTGAAGTTTGTATGCAGACCTCTCAGCTTTGCATGTGACAGCGGCACAGAACGACACGAAAAAGGAACCCGTGGGGCACCCTTCACACAAAACAGCGACGGAGAGAGTGCAGAGCTTTCTCTCGTCCCTTTTTGACTGACTTGCTCACGGCCGTTCACTGGTGGTACGACTACCGTTTCTCCCGTTATTTTCACTTCCTCCTTCCTCTATCTTTCTTCTCTCACCTCGGGTCTCCGCATGCGCGTACCGTCTTTTCTTGTATCCGTGCAGATTTTCGCTATCATAAACTCTCTCAAAGCCTAATTATCACAGACTTTCCATCAACCACACACACACACACACACGTACGGACAGATCACACACTTCCGTTCGTCCAAATAATCGTCCTCCGTCGTTGAGTTACCGTCTAGACCTCAGGTTTTTTCCTGTACGCACAGCACAGAGATACTCAAACAACAAAAAAGAAAAAAAAACAAAAGCAAAGCCATGTACGCCGCCACAGCGCTTCGTCGTGCCTTAATCAGCCACCGCCCGGTGCGTGGTGTGGATTTCCTTCGCAACCGCTTCACCAACAAGGGCACCGCATTCACCCTTGATGAGCGCAAGTTCCTGAACATTGACGGTCTGCTACCGCCGAGCGTGGAGCGCATGTCGGATCAGGTGAATCGCAGCTGGGAGCAGCTTCAGCAGTTCCACGAGCCGATCAACAAGTACATGCTCCTCCGCAACTTGCAGGACACCAACGTGTCGCTCTTTTACGCGATCCTCAACGAGCACCTGCAGGAGTGCCTTCCCATCATCTACACGCCGACCGTCGGTGAGGCGTGCCAGCGTTATAGCGATCTCTTCCAAAAGGACCACGGTCTGTACGTCAGCCTCAAGGACCGCGGCAACATTGCGAAGCTGATCGACAATCTTCGCAAGCCGAACATCGACATCATCGTCATCACCGACGGCTCGCGCATTCTTGGTCTGGGTGACCTTGGCATGAACGGCATGGGTATCAGCATCGGCAAGACCTCCCTGTACGTGGCTGCCGGCGGCATTCGCCCCAGCCGCGTGCTGCCCGTCGTGCTGGATGTCGGCACAAACAACGAGATGCTCCGCAACGACTCCCTCTACCTCGGTGCCCGCAAGAAGCGCTGCGATGACGACGCCTTCTACAGCCTCCTCGACGAATTCATGGAGTCCGCCTCCGCCGCCTGGCCCCAGGCCGTGATCCAGTTCGAGGACTTCAGCAGCAACCACTGCTTCGACATGCTTGAGCGCTACCAGGGCAAGTATCGCTGCTTCAACGACGACATCCAAGGCACGGGCGCCACCGTCTCCGCTGGCTTCATCGCGGCCATGCGCATGTCTCCGCTGAAGCCCGACCAGCACCGCGTGCTGTTCTTCGGTGCGGGCTCGGCCGCCACGGGCGTGGCCGACAGCATCTGCGAGGTGCTGAGCGAGACGCTGAACACCCCCGCCGAGCAGGTGCGCTCGTACATGTACTTTGTCGACTCCAAGGGCCTCGTGACATCCAATCGCGGTGACAAGCTGGCGGCCCACAAGGTGCCCTACGCGCGCACGGACATCCCTGACGCGGACCTCGCCAACCTCACGAGCCTCGACCAGGTGGTCAAGTACGTGAAGCCCACCGCCCTGTTCGGCCTCGCCGCAACGGGCGGTGCCTTCACGCGTGAGATTGTCGAGGACATGTGCAAGGTCTCGGAGCGCCCGATCATCTTCCCTCTGTCGAACCCGTCCTCCAAGTCGGAGATCACCCCAGCGCACGCGTACGAGTGGAGCGAGGGCAAGGCCATTGTCGCCTCGGGCAGCCCGTTCCCGGCGTACACGTACAAGGGCGAGACCCTCGTGCCCTCCCAGGGCAACAACCTCTACGTCTTCCCTGGCGTCGGCCTTGGCTGCTCCATTGCGCAGCCCAAGCACATCCCTCAGGAGGTCCTCGTGACCGCCGCGCGCACGCTCAGCCACGCGGCCTCCCCGAAGGAGCGCGCGGCCGGTCAGCTGTACCCGCCGATCAGCAGCGTTCGCCTCGTGTCGCGCGATGTGGCGGTCGCCGTCGCACTCAAGCTCCAGGAGATGGGCCTGGCCGCCGATGGTCTGCCGGACAACATTCCTGACATGCGCAAGCTCGTCGAGGATCGCATGTGGGAGCCCAAGTACTACCCGTCCGAGTACTACTACAGCCACAAGCTGATGGACGAATAAAAAAAGTCACCAACAAGTTGGGAAAAAGAAAGAAAAAAATGAAATGAAATAAAAAAAAAGAAATGAACTTCAAGAAAAAAAAAATACATCTTATCGACGAGGAAAAAAAAAGAGAGAAGATCGTACTACAATCTTCTTTTTTTGTTTTTTTCTGATTCTGAGAAAAGCAGCACATAGTAGCAGACGGGATATATTTCTTCAAATTGACCGGAGGTGTGCAATGCCATCAAAAGAGTACTCCAGTGGATATCCACGGGAGCATCATTTGGATTTTTCCTTTTTTGTTTTATTTTCAATCATATCTTTTTTTTCTCTGTTTCTGACGTTCCACACGCTTCCTCTTTTTCTTTTTCTTTTTCTTTTTTTATGTGCGGTTGTCGCTGTTCTCATGATTTATCCTTTTTTTTTTTTTTGGTGGGGCGGTGAGGTTGACATCCAGTTTGGCATTCAGCTCGTTGTGGCATGTCTCGTCCCTCGCAGAACCCACCGTGCTGACCAGCACCGTCTCTTGCCGTGAGGGAGAGGAGCAACATCCTCTCCCTCACACCTCTTCAGATGCGTGCAAGTCACAGCAGTGACACATATCCGCCGTCAAAAAAAAAAGAGGTATTGGAAAACAATACATCATAAGTAACTGTCAAATCGAATTTGTAAAAAAAAAAAAGCAGAAGAGATCACGAAAAAAATACTGCCTAGTGTTTGCACACACACAGAGAAATCTATAGGCGCATATCTCACATATGCTTCACTTGTTTTTAATAGGTTCTTGCTTCATCCGGCCTGCCCGAGTCGGCAGCGGTACTGGTCAGCGAGTGTCCTCTTTGTTTTTTTTTCTTTAGCGGAAGCATTGGGCGTCAGTTTCTTTTTTTCTTTTCTTTTTCTTCCGGTGAATCGATCGTACGCGCGTCTTCCCCTTGTTTTTTTTTGTTTTTACTTTTGGTAGACTCGCGTCTTTTTTCTTTTCTCTTTCTTCACCCGTTCTATGCTGATTTTCAAGAGGGAGGCAACCTCCACTGCTCCCTCACACGTATCTGTCCCTTTTCTTTTTTGTTCATGCACCGTCCCCCCTCACGTGTCCCCAGTGTCTTTCTGGCGAACTCAAAAAGCACTGACTGCATTTTCGTTCCCCGACCCCCTCAGTGTCCCACTTACAACAGTAAATAAGACATAACAGTAACACTTAAAAAAAAAAAGTGCACTCTAGTAATGATTCGCAAAACGAAGCAACAAATGACAGTCATAAGCTGCCTACAAGGCAAGAAGACACTCAGGTACACACACTTTTTTTTTTCTCATTGCGATAACACATGATGGACAACGGAAGAGACAGGCGCGCGTGTGGAGGCTACCTGGTATGATAGACATACTCACAAGTTCCTTTCCTTTTTTTTCTCTTTTAGTTGTTTATTGTCGTTTTCAAACGTCAATACCCAGCCTCCTCCCTCGCTTTCTTTTCTTCTTCTTCTTCTTTTTTCCTTTTTTTTCTCTTGTTCACTTTAGTCAAAAAATCATTCTCTCTGTGCAAAAGAGGAGGAAAAAAAAAGCAATTTTCTTCAACTGTAAAGCCACGCACTGTGGTGTGCGCCGTGTGTTTTCCACGACACTGTGCGTTGTGCGTCCACTGAAGCATGTCGTTTACTCACCGAACTGAAGTGGTGTGTACAAAGAGAAGTCATTCCTCTATAAAGGGCTCAACGGGGTCGTGCTGCTTAAGGGCTACGCACTCTTTTTTGCATGGTTGATGGCACGTGTGGCCCTCTCGTTTTCTCACTTTGACACAAATGCCCTCACTCACTCACTCAGATACTGCTCTCTCTCTCTCTCTATTTGTCTCTATTTCCTATTTCTCTTATCCTCCAGAGTTTGATCACAGCGTCGTTTGTCGTTCACACACACACACATACACACACGCACAGTCGGCATGTCTGCGTCATCCGCGTCAGACAACGAGGATGAGTTGCTCAATTTTCAGTACATCCCCAAGGCTGAGCGCGACCGGCAGAGACATCAAAAAGAAGATGCGGGCTTCGCACAAAGCGACGACAAGAACGGCAAGGGCGACGATGATGCCGATGATCGTCATGACAAGCGTGGTGACGCCGCGCATCACATGACACGGCGCAAGCGGCCACGCACCGTGTACGAGCAGGAGCGCGATGCCAAGGTGCGTGCCGTCTTGGCAAGCACCGGTGCCGGCACGCTCCTCGCACACGTTCACCAACTCGAGCAGCAGGAGAAGGTCGAGGCAGAGGCGGCTCTCGCGCAAATGCGTTGGCAAAGTCACCCATCACACACAGGCGACGACGACGACGACGACGGCCACCACGGCCACCACCCCCACCACTACATCCGCGACCATGCCAGTCCGATCAGCGCCGGTCCCCGTCACGCCCCGCACACACGCCAGGAGCACGTGACAGTGTCAGAGTGGCACCAACAGGAAGCCGCGCGACAGGCTCGCCGATTGCTCCAGGGCAGTCCCGACACCATGGGTGGACGCGGTCGCGGGGGTCGTGGTGGGGGCTACCGGGCGTGGTCCGGCACAGCAGAGCGCCGACCGCAAGGGATGTTTCCCCCGTCGATGCGTCGGGCGGCAGATGGCAGAAGGGACGAGGGCCGCGGACAAGGACTGTACCGAGGGAGGGGTCGTCAGTGAAGTCTTATTTGTTGTGGCTGGTGTTGTTGTTGTTGTTCTTGTAGCGCCGAGTGGTCTCCGCCAGACTATTGCTTCGTCTTTTTTTTTTTTGCTTCCTTACACTAATCGAATAACATGCAACAGCACAAAAATGCAGCAAAATCGAGTGACAACAACAAAAAACTTGTCGTCCAACCATGTCCACACTCTGGACGTGATTCTGTTTTCACGAGAACGTTCATCTCTTCTCTCCCTCTCATGCAAACACACGCACACATACACAGCCTCTCATTCTCCTCTCTGCATCTGTTTCACCGTGTCTAACCGCTATAAATTTCTTCTTCTACGAGTCATGTCCCTCAACGCTTCGCCAACCAAAAAACGTCTGGTTGAGTCCGGTGATCAAGGACGCAGCGAAGAGTCCACTGGCGCGTCAGCACACGCCGGTGTCGCCGCGCGTGCCCGTTTTCTGCAATCGTTGGACGCGTTTGCCAGCGACAGCGACAGCGATGCCGAGACGTCAGAGCTCGCGTCGGAAAGCTACTCGCTCAACGCGCACAGTAGCAGCTTCTTTGACACCATGAGCGACGCCGCGCAGGATCACGCGAGCGCGGCACTGGGGAACGCGCATCACCACGCGGTGAACACCCAAGTGGGTCGCGAGTTGCTGCAGCAAATGTTTGTCGAGCAACAACAACAACAACAGCAACAAGGTGCGCGCGGGCCGACCACGAATGCAAGCGGCGTGCCGCGTGTTGTGGATGCCTACGTTCCTCTCTCGACCAATGGTTTTTTGGACACCACGGATGAGTCGATCAACCTGCGGCACCTCAAGGTTGGCGCGATCCTGTGCCAGAAGTCCGCCTTTGTGCCGTCGAAATCGAGCCCCGTGACCTCGCCGACAACGACGACCGCGACGAACACGTCGAGCACGAGTCCGACAGAGTCCTCGCCGAAGCCGCCGGCGCCGACTCTGACGCGCTTCAAGAAGAACTCTGCGCTTACCGAGGAGGAGCGTCTCTATGGAAAAGAGTTGACGCCCGACATGGCGGACCACCTCTTCGAAGTCAGCCGCGTGGACCTTGCCCAGCATGTGGTCGAGGGTGTGTTCTTGGACGGCACGCGGCGCAAGTTGCGCGCGATGGAGCTGCGCACGGCGGGCTTCGTCGAGCAGCAGCTGTACCGTCGCTGGAAGGCCGATCCGTCCTCACGTCCGGCACAGCGCGTGGTGGTGCCGTCCGTCGACATTGCCGTCAACGACGAGGCCCCTGCCACGACCCCAGGCACAGACGCGCCGGTGTCCCCGACACCGACGACGTGGTGGGTGCTGCCGAACTTGATTGTGCGCGTCGTGGCTGAACTTGCCGGAGAGAAGTGGTTCGGCAAAAAGGTCGCTGTGGAGTGGATTAAGCGCAAGGAGAACAAGGTCCGCCTTCGTGCCGTGACGGAGAGCGCCGGCAAGCTCATCCTGTCGTCCTCGCCGACCGATGTGCTGGAGATCATCGGCCTGGACGGCGTGGAGACGGTGGTGCCTAAAAAAGGCGGTCAGGGCATCATTGTCACCGGTCCGCACAGGGGGGAGATTGTCACAGTGCGCAACCGCCTTCGTGATGGAGCCAGCGGGGAGCTCCGAGGCATTGAAGTGGCCTCGACCTTGGCGGAGTCGGATGAGCAGGTCTTTGAGGTGTCGCCACAGGAGCTGTGTGAGATGCGTCGTGCCTGAGCAACGGCGTATTTGTCTCCGTATTTTTATTTCGCTTTAAAGATTGTACGATTAATGTATGCACATCCAAGTGCGACGGAAAGTCAAAAACAAAAAAAAAGTACGGAAGAGAAGTATTATGCAACCTCAATCGGCAAGTCACACCAATGATGTGTACTACTACTGTCAGCAATGCATCAAAAAAAAAAGAGTGAGCTTCTCTCTCTCTTTGTGCGATACACCTCACTATAAAATCCTCTCCCTCTCCTCGCCTTCCACACTTCCACGCACACGCACACACACACACACACACACACACACACAGATAGACATTAGATGATCCAGAATTCTTCTGGACGCGCGTCTCACCGTCCACTGGCGTTCCAGCGCACGCCGCCGCAGCTGGTCGATGCCGAGTCCTTCTTGAACGAAGGCAGAGGCCGCCGACTCTTTCCCGACAAGTACCAGTCACACATCCACTTCGGCGACGGCAGCCACACGGACCCACACGTCACCACCTCCGGCTTCGCCCAGGCACGCACGGCCTCTCAGGCCCGTCAGGCCCGTCGCCAGGGCGGCTCCATGCGCGATGCGGACGCAGTCGATGAAGTCCACCGTGAGCGTGAGAAGCCGTCTCGCCGTCCTCGCGGGCCTGGCACGTCGTACGCGCGCTACATTGAGGAGCACGGATTTCCGCAAGACGCCGCGCGCCGGCATTACGGGGACGATGTCGCCGCACGCGAGCGCCTTCGCCCGTTCTACACGGTGCGGCACGATGAGGGCACGCACAGCGCCGTGCGCACTGCGAAGCGCGTGCACAACATTCCGTTTGGCCGTGATGGGGCCGACGCGCTGGAGCCTCTGAATCTGTTCGACCGACAAGAAAATCTGCACTGGTTGGTCGGCTCTGCTGCCGCGGAGACGGCGCGCACGACCCCAGACACGACAGCACGGTGCCAGGACAAAGTGCTGAGCGCGGCCTCTCACGCTCACCGTGTGGAGGAGGTATCTGTGGTGGACGCCATGGCGGCGCAGGCGAGGCGCGTGGCGGACCTCCAGAGACTGCTTGAACGCGAGACGCAGAAGCTGCTGGCCATGACCCAAGAGGCGAGTTGCACGGAGCCGGAGGGAGGCGAGGAGGACGCGATGGACGTGATGGACGCGATGGACGCGATGGACGCCAGTCACACGGTGAGCACGGTGTCATCAGTGGCTGTGCGCCGTGGTCGTCAGCCGCAGCCGTGGGAGTTGGCGTCTGGCGTGGAGGCAACCGTGGAGGCGGATGAAGGGGCTGATGACGAGGACGGCACCAGCTATCCCGTGCGCGCCGCACGCGAGTACACCGTGGATCAGCAGCGACGTCCTCCACCACCGCAGCCGCTGAGACGCGCACCGACATCACAACAACCGCAGTCTCCGTCGCACATTCGCGTTCTCGCACGGTCTGCGCCGGCCCTTCCACCCACATTCGCCTCCTTCTCCTCATCGCCATCCTCGTCGTCATCGTCGTCGTCGTCGTCGCGTGTGTCCTTGTCGTCCGCATCGGAGGAACCGCGTGCAGTGCCGTTGCCACCACGGCGGGACGATGCGATCCACGAAGACAGTACGGCACCAGCCGCGACACGGACAGACACGGTGCGCGCAGCCGCACATGCCCCCGCCTCAACGCACTGGAAAGTGCAGCTCCTCGCCAAGGCCCGCGAGCGTGAGGCACACGGCTTCTTTGACGGTCCTCGATGGGCACCGTCCCATGCACCGTTCGAGAGCACCGTGCGCAGTACCCCACCAGCGTGGCACGTTCCGTTTCCGAGTAGTGCATGGGAAGACGTCCGGCGTGACCGTTCGCGCCTCACCGTGCGTGCCAAGGCCGCTGTGCCCTCGCCACCGCAGCCGCCGTCTCCCCACTCTGGACGGGCGACCATGCAGGACCGCAGTCGCAGTCACAGTCGTGGTCATAGTTATGTGGCTGACTCGCCAGGTACGCAGATACCACCTCCACGCGGGAGCAGCATGCACACAACCACACGTGTCCCTTCTGTCGCTCACTCACTCTTGGATGTGCTCACGGCAGAGGCACCTGGTGGTGGTCGAGGTGGTCGTGGTGGTCGGGCAGCGCAGTCCGTCTCGCGTGTGGAGAGCCATGGATCGCTCCTGAGCGCACACAATGAGAGCGTGCAGTCGCTGCGTGATGTGTTCGACGCCGCCGATGGCGCGCGCCTGCGCAGGCGGCTGTGACCGCACACGTGCGTGCCGTGCATGTGTGTGTGGTGAAATGACTTAGATTTTATTTTCCTTCTTTTTTTCTCTCCCACTTTTCATGCGAGAGGCTTAGATTGCGACAATGCCAAACACAAATGGACAAGAAGAATAAAGTGAGTGAGTACCATCAGAGCATCTCTCGGTGAACCTGTCCTCTTTCTCTGCTCGGCGTGGAATGTTCGCATTGTCCGTCATTTTCATTCCCCCACTCTCACACACACTCTCTCACACATTGGCCAACGAAATACCAACAAAAGAAAAAAGCGAATTCTATCAACGCATTCACGTGCGTTGCACACTCTACACAGTCCCCTCACATCACCACGTTCAAGCACCGCTTGCTTCTGCGTGCCACTATGTCCGGTACATCGGCTCCCGGCACAGGCTGGGGCGATCGCGGTCGAGGAGGCGGCGGCGGCGGCTACGGCTCCATGCCGGCGTCTCCCGCCTCAGGTCTCGATGAGGCGATCGTGGCAAACGTGCTCGGACGTGCCACGAACAAACCCGCCGACGCACCGGCTTCCCGCGAAGTGTCGGTGCCCAACACCGTGCCGCGCACGCACAAGCCCGCGTCAGGGGTGTGGGGGGCGGCACAGTCACCGTTTCTTCACACACCCGCCACAACTGCCCCGTCAACGACACACCACGAGACCCCGTCTGTCGCCGCGCCACTCTACGATGTGTACGTGGTGCTTGACTTTGAGGCCACGTGCGAGCGGGACAAGCGCATTCAGAATCCGGAGATCATTGAGTTCCCAATGGTCCTCGTCGACGCGCGCACGCACACGGTCGTGGCCGAGTTCCAGCGCTATGTGCGACCTGTGGTGTCGCCCATCCTCTCCGAGTTCTGCACAGAGCTGACGGGCATCACGCAAGAGCAGGTGGACGCTGCGCAACCGTTTAATGTGGTGTTTGCCGAAGCCAAGGCGTTTCTCGCCGCTGCGGGCCTGGGCGAGGCGCCGCCTCACCGGAGCTACTGCGTGGTGACGTGTGGCAACTGGGACTTGCAGACGATGCTCCCGGCGCAGCTGCAGGTCAGCGGGCAGCTCGGCGTCCCCGAGTCCTTCCAGCGGTGGTGCAACATCAAGAAGTTTATGGAGGCGGCCAATCCACCCTTGTCGAGCGGTGGGGCGGCACGCACGTACAACAACAACAATAACAAAAAGCACAAGGCACGCGGGGGCGGCGGGGTTCACATCACAGGCATGCCGGGGATGCTGTCGGTGCTGGGTCTGCCACTCGTCGGGCGCCATCACAGCGGCATCGACGACTGCCGCAACATTGCCAGTGTCGTGTGCGAAATGCTGCGCCGTGGGTATGCGGTGCGCACCACACTCGACTCATCGGGGGCCTCGACGCCGTTGTGGCTGGCCCCAGAACGGGCCGATTGGCCACCGCTCGATGCGCTGACGAGCTCTCTCGCCCGTCCTGCGCCGACGACGACGACGACGACGACGACGACAGTGGCAGCGGGTGGTGCACCGTCGCGCGTGGAGGATCATCACCAGGAGGAGGGGTACACCAAGAAGAAGAAGGGTCGCAAGGAAGGGGCCCGTTCGCCACCGGCGCAGACCGCGTCGAGTGCGTCGGGTGGGGCGGCCCCCGCCCGTCTCCCCACCCTTCAGGTGGACAGCACACGCGATCCGATCAAGGAATGTCTCACTGGCGCGACGCCGACCTCTGCGGAGCCGTGGCGGCAAAAGACGCTCTCCAAGTCGCTGAGCCACTTGCTGCGCCACGGGGCCGATGAGCGCCACCTGCCCATCACCGTCAATGGCTACGCGCGTGTGCAGGACGTGCTGCAGGAGCCCACCATCCGCAAGCTCCGTGTGTCCCTCCCCGATATTGTGCAGGTTGTCGCGAGCAGCGACAAGCAGCGGTTTCGCCTGGCCTATGGCACCACGACCGGCACAGGCACCGCCGAGCTGTACATCAGCGCCGCACAGGGCCATAGCTTGCCTGGTGTGATGCCTGATCTGACGCGCATCACCAGCGTCGAGGCGTGTCCGCAGGCCGTGCACGGGACGTACTGGGCGGCCTGGCGGCTGATCAAGGAAGCCGGCTACCTCTCCCCCATGACCCGCACGCACATTCACTTCGCGAAGGGCCTCCCCAAGGAAGCGTCCGTCATCAGCGGCATGCGGACGACAGCAGAGGTGGTTCTGTACCTGGATGTGGCGGCCGCGCTGAGAGATGGCGTGCCGCTGTACGAGAGCTCAAACGGCGTCATTCTGACCGCTGGTGTCGGCGAGACGCGCCAGCTGCCTCTCACATACATCGCCAAGGTGGTGGACGCCAAGACGGGCAAGTCCATCGAGTTGTGATGCTGACCACCTGTGTGTGCGTATGTGTTTTTTTCCCCCATTTTCCCCCATTTCTCCTCCGTTTTTTTGCTTCTTCCCGTTGCTCTGAAACCCTTATTCAATTAACACTCTCATTTTCTCCCCTATCTGCCCTCCCCGTCGCCATTTGAGTCTGTTCATATGCTTAGTATGATTTTCTTATGGCGTCTACTGATCCCAAGTACAGAAAAAGGGGAAGAAAGAACAAAAATAAAAAACCGGTGATGACTTTACTGTGCTTTTCATGGCTCGACTCTACATTTTCAATTGTGGGTTGTTTGCTTGTGTGCGGGCTTTGGTCGGCACTGGCGTTTGGTCTTTCAAGCGTGTGCTTATGCCTCCGTGCTTACAGACACAGATCAATGATGTACAGGGGAAAAATTGACAACAGTCAGTTGGGCCTTTCACTGTTCAAACTTTGTTTGATCGTTTCCCCACTCTCACCACATTCATTCATCCCTCTACATCTTTTCTTTTTTTTTTCCATTGACTTCTTGCCTCGTTTGGGTGGAACCACACAAACACAAAGTGGAGCAGAGACAGAACCACACCATAGAGAAGCACAAACACCAACATTGCACTCTCACAGTCAACAGTGCGGCAGCCGTCCATTCTCATGGAGGGTGACTCCCCAGCGCACCAACAGGATGATGTCCCCGCATCACCCCCTCAGCCGAGCCAAGGCGCCGCATCGCGCTCATCTTCTCCGTACACCTGCGACGAGGAGGAGGACCATGACGGTTCCACCACGTACGACAACAGCACTCCATCGATCAGCCTCGACGACTCATCGTCATCGCGGCTGTCGTCCGCCCCAGTCACCATCGCACTGGACGCCATTGTGCAGCCCGTGAAGGACCAGGTGTACTTCTATGAGACCCCCACGCACGTCTACCTCCTCGCGTCCGATCGTCTGCACGCGATGTACCATGTCTTGACGTTTGTGAAGCACACGCTGGCCGACGTGCAGCCAGAGGCGGAGGAAAGCAGCCCAGACACCACCACGACCGGTACCGACGACGACGCCACAGATCACACCGAGAACGACGCCGGCGCACCAGGCCCCTGGCCACGGTGCGCGCGGCTGGAGCCGCAGTCGTCGGTGCTGACCTCCACAGAGGCGCAGTCCTTTGTCGACAGCCTGCGACTCGCCCACGAATCACCGACGGTGCGGTTGCCGCTGCGCTGGGGTCGTGCCAAGGCGTTGGTCGGCGCGGTGCGCTTCACGGCGGGCTACTACCTGCTGCTGGTGACCAAACGTCGCCTTGTTGCGCGCATCGGCTCTCATCGCGTCTTTGAGGCGGCCGAGACGGAGCTCATCTCGCTTCTGCAGTCGTCGTCGTCGTCGTCGTCGGCCTTTGCGTCGAACTCGGCGACGAAGAACTCCACCGATGCCGAGGGCGGACGCCGCGAGCCCCTGTCTGGCGCGCAGTACCTGGCGTCGCTGGCCAGTGCCGCCATTCCCAGCGTGTTCCGACGCAGCTCTGAGGAGGAGACCTACACACGTCAGTTCATGGGCATCGGCTTCCACCGACATGCCTTCTACTACTCGCACACGTACGACTTGACGAACACATTGCAGACGAATATGACGGTACCTGTTGGGCGCCGTGAGCGACGGCTCAAGTACGCCTGGAATGAATTCCTGCACGAGCCATTTGCCGACCTCTGGGATGAGGACGGTGAGGAGGGCGAGGATGCTGAGGAGGATGCTGAGGAGGTACACGACAGGGCCCCGAAGACGGAGTCAAGTCCGAGGTGGCCGCGCACGGAACTTGACCCGCACAACAGAGATCCTTTCGAGGGAGACGATGAAGCGGAGGACGAGGCACACGACACATGTCACAGCTCCGATACTTCACGCAGGTACGACATGGACGAAACAAGCGACGACAGCGCACGAGCGTCGTTTCACCGGCCAGCCTACGCCGGAGAAGCCGAGTTGCCCATGCCGGATCACTTCCGAAACTCGCCGTGGTGCCTCGCTTTTATTCACGGAGCCGTTGTCCAGAAGGTGGTGTGGCTACAGCATCGTAGCGTGCTCCTCACTCTGATTGGCCGTGTCAGCCGCGAGTACACTGGCGCACGCTACCTCCGCCGCGGCGTCAACAGCGACGGTCATGTGGCCAACCACGTCGAGGTCGAGCAGATTGTGTGCGAGGAGTCCTCGCTCGTGCGTCTCCACACCTGTGGCGCGTTTAGCGCGTACGTGCAAGTGCGCGGCTCGATCCCGCTGCACTGGTCACACGCCCCCTCCGCGCTGCCGAAGCCGCCGATCATTCTCTCCCAGCACGTCGACCCCGCCTACCACGACACACGCCGCCATTTCCAGGAGCTGATTGCCGACTATGGTGTGCCTGTTGTATGCATGGACTTTGTGAAGCAGCAGGAGAAGCGTCCGCGAGAGGTGCCGCTAGGCACGGCGTACAAGCACGCGGTGGCGCAGCTGGCCGCCTCCGTCGCCGCCCCACCAACAACACCACCACCATCAGCAGCAGCACCACCAGCAGCCGCAGTGAAGGCGGGCTGCTGCGCCGAGGACGGCTCCGCGTGGCCGCGGGTGGGTCACGAGGTGCTGGCGTACGACGCGATGGACCTGCGGCGTGTCGCCGACCGCGCGTGGAACACCGTCACCGCCGCCGCGGAGGAGGCCTCAGGGCACGTTGGCTTCTTTGCCTGTCTGCCACTGACCACGCCAGCCATGACCGCATCATCAACATCGTCGTCGTCATCGACGGCGACGGCACGTGAGGATGGCGCCCATCAAGGGGCACGTCTGGTGCGCCTGCAGCACGGGGTGGTGCGCAGCAACTGCGTTGACTGCATCGATCGCACCAACGTCGGCCAGTACCTGTTCAGCCTCCACGCGCTCGGTCAGCAGCTCGAGGCGCTCGGGCTGCTCTACGCGGCGCCAGACCTCTGCCTCTCCCCCTCTGTGCAGGAGCTTCTCCTGCAGATGTACCTTTTCATGGGTGATGCGATTGCAATGCAGTACGGTGGCTCCGCGCAGGTCGGGGCTGGTGTGCTGCACCGTGGCACCGGCTGGGACCAGTGGATGGGCATTCAGCGCCTCTACCACAACGTCCTCGGCGATCGCGAGAAGCAGGCGGTCATGAACCTTTTTCTCGGCCGCTTCCAGCCCGCTCCGTTATTTTGGTGGAGAGCGCCGCGCGGTCATCAGAACCGCCGAGCTGCACAAGCCGGTGCGGGCCGTCGCCCAATGTTCATCTCGCCACTCCAACAGACGCAGCGACACGACGTTCCTTGGCATCGCGGAGGTGACGATGAGGGTGATGCGCAGCCAAGGGAGGATGGTGAGGAGGGTGATGGACAACACGCCCAACCAGATGCCAGACGGAAGAGAAGGCTAAGGCGGCAAGCCGCGCGCCATGCCAAGGCCACCGCGCAGGCGCTCGCTCCTCGTTTTGTCTCTCGTGCACTGAATCCGGCCATGAGCGTCTTGCCACCGGCGCTGATGCGAGGGGCGGCAGCCGCGGCCGGCCCCGATGGTCGTCAGTGCCCTCCGACGCTTCTTCCTTTTGTCTTTGCGCGCCTCGCACAGCGTCACCCGTCGGTCAGACAGGCGCGCTCCACACTCAGTGCATCCTTCTCCTCACCCCTGACAGGAGGCGCAACGTCGAGGACGGCAACGAAGGCGCGGGCCTCCACTTCAGCGGCTGCACGCGACTCGGTGCCAAAGCTGCTGGAGGCCGCCTACGCCGAGGCAGGGGCGGACTACTACCTGCAAGTCCGTGAGGCGCCTCACCTGGATACCGGTCTGAGCGCGCAGGCGAGCGCGTGGTGGCGAGGACCGCTTGAATGGCACCTTCGATACCGGCGTTGTGCGACGGGGGGCCACGCACCGCACGCCTGTGGGCAGACCGCGTGCGCGTCGTGCCAACTTCTCCGCCCCGCCGACAGCGCCACGCCGCGGCTGAGCCGTCTAGGCAGTGAGACAGGAGGCGAAGAAGGAAAAGAAAGTGAAGAGGCGGTTCTGGAGGACGCGGACAGTGGCCAGGAGACGGAGGGGTCTACGGCGGCACCACGTGCACGACTGGTGCATACCCCAGGGCCAGCGCTCGAGCGCCGTCGTGATGAGGTGCAACGCAGCGACGTTGCCGCTCACGAGCGCCATCTTTGTATCGAGCCGCCTCTCGATGATCTCGGCGAGCAAGTCATGGCTGGTGGCGGCAACAAGGCCACCTTGCCCGAGGTGATGGACGACGGCTTCCAGCTCGAGCTCGGCACCGCCGTCATCACCGCCCACGTCGTCGCCGACACTGACGCGAAGAGCCTCAAGGGCAAGCGCGGTGGCGCAGCACAAGGGTTGGACGTGGTGGAGCTGGTTGGCACGACGCGCGCGACCTCCCCGTGTATGCGCCATGCCACGAGGTCGTTGACCGACGCGACAGGCATGCATGTCACGACGACAAGGCCGGCTGCCGTGTCTGGCGGGTTGGGTGCGGTCTCTGGGGTGTGGTGGGAGCTGTCGACTGAGTCCCGTACTGTTACGCCACCATCGCGGTATTGCCCATTGTTTGCCGCGCTGCCCCGCGAGGTGCGTGCAAGTGTCTACGCGCGCGAACTGGCGGACCGCAGCCTCTGGCGACCATCTTTTCATGTCCCTCTGGAGGGCTTCCACGACGACGCGCGCACACCGATTGACCCGCCGGCTTTGGTGGACGCGGAGGCCGTGGGGGCTCGGGAAGACGCGCACAGCACCATTTTGTTCGTGGCGCACACCTTGGCCACGCAGTACGGGAGCGTGCCGAGCACGTGGCTAGGCGAGCACGTGCGCGGTGCGCTTGGGGCGTGCCTAGAGACGGCGGCCGCGGCCGCGCTGTCGCCGGTGCAGAGAGCTGCCTTTCGTGCCGAGGCCCGTGATGGCGCCTGGCTCGCGCAGCTGGCGGAGCGCTATGAGGAGCGCTGTGATCGAGGCTACTGGGCGTCCTTCTTCCTCGCGCAGCGTTCGTCGGATGCGCCGCCGTCGCGGGCGTCGTCTCCCTGGTCGCGCCGGTCGCGGTCGCCGAGTCGCGCGTCGTCGGGTCCGCGTGATGCGTCTGAGCGCACAGGGCCACGCCAGTCCTCACGCGGGCTCTCCAGCTCTTTCCTCAGGCGGTGGTTTGCCTCGGTGCTCACCACCACCACCACCACCACCACCAACGCGCCTGCCTTGGCCTCCTTGTCGCTTGACGGCAGCGCGGAGAGTAGCTTGCCCGAGGCCCAGCACGATGGACTGCAGCTCCTTCTGCGTGTCACGCGGTATTTGATGTACCTGGCCAGCGGAGCGGCTGGTGCGAACAGCGCATTGCGGGCAGGGCCACTGCCCCCACTAGCCGAGGTGCACAAGGCTCCTGTTGCTGGCGCTGCCGCCGCAGCCCCTACCATCGCGTCACTGGGCAGACTCGCGGACACGCTGACGCAGCTGCTTCACCTTCGGGACGGTCTCGTACACGTCGCCAACGTGGAGAGCTTCTTCCTGTCCGTCCTCGCGCGGATGCAGCAGGACGACGACGCCGTGCGCGAGCGGCCGCGGCTTCGCTTCTCGGATGAAGCAGTGACGGGTGCCTGGCTGTACGAACGTGTGCAGGCCTCCGTCATTCTTCCGCCGAGCTTCTTGCGCGGCGAGCTCGTGCGGTGGTGGTCCCGGCCACGCCGCATCACGGGCGACCCCGCCTCTGTTGGTGAGTCGATTCGTGTGAATCTGAGCGCAGATGAAGCCACGGTGTTTGTTGCCTGGCTGATAGATGTGCACGTGGTGCTGTCACTCTTTGCCCCCTCCAAAAGTACCGCCGTGCCAAGCACTCAGGATGGGGACGAGGGCGGGGCGTACGCTGACGACCCGACGGCCCTCTTCTGCTTTCTCTCCACCCTCGCTCCACGTGTATTGAATAGCGAAGACGACACGGCACGAAAGACCACGGCTGCCCACCAAGCGACGTACGTGATGGCGCCGCGTGCGCACGATCACGCCGCCGCCCTCGCCGAGTCCTTGGCCAGCGTTGCCTTGAGCATTGCCCAGACGCTCCCACATGTGCTTGGCGATCAGGCTCATCACCACCACCACGCAGCTGCAGAGGGAGATGGGTCGTCAACGACAACGTCAGCGGTGGCGGGCCTCGGTCGCGAGGGTCAGCTTGCTGCGACACTGGCAGATCTCGATGCGCGTCTGGTCGAGCTTGCGGCGGGCCTGCGTCACGTTGACCTCGCCCGCGCTGTCCAGGACCTCGAGCAATCCCTCGGCGCCGACGAAGACGATGACACAGAGACGGGTGAAGGGCAGACCAGCAAGGCCACGCCCAGGGTGCGTGGGCCGAGCCTTGCGCACGGTACAGGTGCAGCCGTGCCTGCGCGTTGTACCGCGTTGCCGCCTGGCCTCTCCCGGCGCGATCGATTTCTGCTGTGTTTCTTTGCGAATGTGTTCAACGCCTTGTACGTGCACGCCTGGCTGCACGCGTTGCGTGAGCAGCTCGCCTCTGCAGCCGGATCGTCCTCGGTAGCGGCCACGCCTTCTGCGCCGACGGTGCCGTCTGTGGCCTCTCGATTAAGTGTGGCCTTTTACGAGCGGCACGCCTACAGGATTGGTGACGGTACCCACGGCGGCACCTTCACGCTGAGCGATATCAAGTACGGTATCTTGCAAGGGCATGACGTGCGGCCCTACAGTGGGCTTCCGCCCTTTCTCACCAAGGCCGACTACAGTAGCCGCCTCGCACGCTACGTCCCGCATTGCCTCCTCACAGAGAAGGAGGAGGCCACCACGGTGGAGACGGCCGGATCGGGTGCTCACGTACCGTCTGGCACGGCTGGTGCTTCCTTCTCCTCCCCCCCTTCTTCCTTCTCTGTCACTGCTGGTGGTGAAGAGGTGCGCGCCGGCTGGAGTGCACTTTTTGTGGCACACGCGCGTCAGCACGGGGCTGAAATCGACACCACAGCCTCGGATACGCGCTCGCACACTGCGCAGTGTGCGGCTCTTCTGCACGCGGGCTGGCAGCTCCAGCAAGACGATGCCGCCTACCTCCGTCAACGGCTTGCACTCAGCCTGGTGGACGTGTACATGTCGGCCCCGTTTCTGGACACGGCGGCCTTCACCGCCCCTGTCCTCTCGAGAGCAACCCTATCACCGACACAGCCCGTGCACGACCGCGCGAGCAACAGCCTTGCTTCCTCCTGCTCCACCACCTTGACCTCCCCCACGACAGCCACAACGGGACAGTCGTTCTTTCCACGCACAGCCACGGCGACGGCCTCGTTCGCCGGTTCGCCTGTCACAAGTTCACCAGCCGCCGCGGGGCCTACTCTCACCACCACCACCACCACTAACAGCATTGACATTTGGCCAACGCTGCTGCACCCGGCACGGACCATCCACACAGTCCTCGAGGCGGTCGCTGCAGCGTGTGTCGAGGCTGCGACCTCGTGGCGCGCGCTGCCGATTTTTTTGGACGCGACGGTTGAGGCGCAGCTCCACCATGTCGAGCAGTCCGTGGTGCAGCGTCTGGGCAGCGCGTTGTCGTACAGCCACGCCACACCAGCCACACGCACGCTTGTCGTGTCCCCGCGCACGGGGCCCATCAGCACGCACGCCACCACCACATCAACCTCAACGACGACAAGTGCACGCCGCACGTGGTCAAGGCAAGACGGACGTGTGCGGTTCCTGACGAGTCTTGCGGCAACGCGACCGGATTTGTTTCTGCCGCTCGAGGGCAGTGCGTTGGCTTCGCACGATGTCGTCGGGTGGCTGCAAGCCGGGCACCAGTCGTCTCGGCTGCTGACAAAGTGGGAGGATGAGATGAACCAACTGCACGCTGTGATGCGCTACTCCGCGCCGTGATGTGCATGGGGAGAGAGAGAAAGAGAAGGAACGCAGCATCCCCTACAGCCATCGAGTAGGGATCGCGTTGCGTTGCTTTGGTTGTTGCGAGGACATCACCATATTTCTGGTTTGCTTTTTTTTTTTTTGCGTATTGCAATCACATTCGACCGAAAGAAAAAGATTTGCAAGCTGATACCACGCAGATCCAGACGAACACGGAACATACTTCCCACACACCCTGACTGCTTCATCAAGCTGATGCTGTGTCTCTCGGTCCAAACTCATTCACATTCACCCTTCGTCCCTCCTCCACCTCCATTGTCACTGTCTCTCTCTCTCTCTCGCTCGCTCTCTGTCTTTCTCGCTCTCTGTCTTTCTCGCTCTCTGTCTTTCTTCCTCAATTTTCTATTTTAAACAGAAGAATCGTTGTATTCTGTTTTTTTTGTTGTTGTAGACAGCAGTAGACCTTTTGTGTGTCTCTTCTTGCCGGTCGTTGTGGTTGTTGTTGTTTTCTGTTTTTCCCCCTTTTTCAAAGCCTTTGTCCGTTCCCCGATCTGCACGATGCTGCGTCGTACAAACCTCGACTACCACCGTACCGGCAAGGCCCGTGCCTTTGTCTTTCGGGATCCCTCCCTTCGCCTTCTACGCGCCGGTACAGGTGCCCGTCAGCTCAAGCGCATGGGCATGAGCCCTCAGGTCGGCCTCGGCTACCGCAAGGTGGATAATCTGAATGCCAACGCGCAGTACCAGCACGCGTGGCCGCTGCTCTCCCACGATGACTTGGGTAACAGTGATCAGTCGAACAACACGCGCAACATTATGTACTCCATGTACATGCCGAAGCGCAACAAGGGTACAGCGCCGTGGTTCCGCGGTGCTGACACGTACTCTGTGAAGTACTGCGAGCAGGGCCGCTACGAGTACCAGCGCTACCTCATGATCAACCGTTTTCCGAGCGAGTACAAGAAGCACTTCGCCCGCTTCCTCGGCAACATCCGCGGCTCCCGTGCCTCTGGCCGCCCCGACAGCGACCCGCTGCGCGCCAACAGTGCCGTGCTGCCGCAGGAGACGCTGCACTGGCTGCTGCGTATGATTGTCGACAACTTCAACCCGCAGCACGTGCACTACATCGCCGCGATGCAGACGCTGCTGGAGGCAAACGAGGTTGACATGGCCCGCGATGTGTGGAAGATCATGGAGCGCCAGCAAACGTGGCCAGACACGGCCACACTCTGCGCGTACCTGGACGTGTGCGCGGCCGCCGGTGAGAAGACCTGGGCTGCCGAGGCGTGGAACCGCTACGGCACCGAGCTGACTTTCTTGGCGAAGGGCGAGGTCGATCCGAAGCCCGTCACGCGTACGCCGTTCTCGCTCACGCGCGAAGAGCTGCTCTACCTGCCCAAGTGGAAGAAGCACTTTGACCACGACCCGAACCTGGACGTGCCCGATCTCAACCGCTTCAACCGCACCCGCGAGGTCTACCTGCGCATGGCCAAGTCCATGCTCGCCGGGGGCGACGACGGCCTCTTCCAGCACTTCTACAGCACGCTCGAGGAGGCGATGCTGACGACGCCGACGCCCGTGCCGGAGCCACCGAACCCGCACCTTGTGCGTCGTCCGCGCTGGGCGCCGTACGAGCACCTGCCCTCCGCGCACGCCTCCCCCTGGCGCGTGGCGAACAACGGCCGCGTGATGGCGCTGGGCCCGTGCCACACGGATGAGAACGCCATGCAGAGCCGCTTCTTCTCCAATGAGCAGTTCCTTGTGCACTCCGCCTCTGAGGTGATCAGCGCCGCGCTCCAACGGTACCAGGCGCAGTGCCCGGAAGCGACGGGTTGCGCGGCGGCGCACGCGCTGGACAAGGCGTTTCTTGATGCGGCCGCCGGCTCCGCCGAGGCCAAGGCTGTCCTTGCACTCTGCGACGATCTCGTGGAGCGTCTCTTCACGAAGCTCGGCGAGCACATGGGCAACTTGGAGACCTCGACGCTGCTCTCGACGATTCTGGCCGTTCACCGTGTGGCCGGCAAGGAGGGCGGTGCGCAGCTCCACACGCGCGCGGTCGCGTTCCAGCAGCGAAAGCAGACGGCCACCAAGGCCCCGGCGCGTGAGTCGCTGACGGCGCCGAACTACTTGCAGGTTCTCACTGGCTTTGCCGACGAGAGCGCCTTCTTCTTCGATCGCAGTACGAACACCAACGTCTACCGCACGGGCTTCGACGCCCGCGCCGTGATCAAGGCGATGTCCGCGGTGCTGCAGGAGATGGCCGACAATGTGCACGTGGCCTGGTCCGCGGACATGCACCTGCAGGTTGTGCGTGCCCTCGTCAACTGCGGCACCATGCAGGCCAACGACTACTTTGTCAAGAATGTGCTGCGCCAGTACCCGTGGGACAGCGCCTTCCTCGAGTCCCTCTACATGGAGTACCGCCGTCATGACGACGCGACGCTCTGGGCGGAGCTGACCAAGCGCGCGCTCGTGTGGACGGCCCGCTACGATGTGAACGCCTCGGAGAAGCTCAAGCGACTCATCGAGGACGACTACGACGTCATTGGCGTGCAGACCCGCACGTTCCGCGAGCTCGCCGTCTTCCAGTTCCGCGATGCCGAGGAGAAGCGCCAGGCACGCAACGTCGTCAACGAGCTGCCCAACCCGTGGATGGACTACGTCTCGCACGCCTTGCCGTTCCCCGATCGCGACGCCGGCTACCCCGACGAGTACGGCGATATTGGTCAGTGGCGTGCCCCAGGCGGGCCCGGCTCTCCGGTCAAGGGTCCCGGCTACTACGCCCCACCCATGGAGGGCGAGCACCAGCGCGGCTACACGGCAGAGTGGCGCGACCTCAAGAATCCGATGCGTCCGCCGGAGTTCCCGACGCCGTGGGAGCGCAAGTACAAGCAGTATGCGCGTGGCCAGCACCCGTCGTACGATATGGTGTACGCTGGGCCGATGCCGGAGATCTTCCCTGGTCGCCACGACTTCCGCAAGCCCACTCGCTGGGACTACCAGGACATCGAAAAGCAGGGCAAGTTCAAGATCAGCGGCCCGTACTGAGTGTGTGTCTGCTTGTTTGTTTCTTGGTTGGTTTGGTTTTGCTGTTGTTGTTGGTGTTTTGATTGTTGGTGGTTTGTTGTTTAAAAAAGCGAGAACAGAAACCAGCTTAGTTGAGCATTGAAGGGGGAGAAAGGAAAAAAACGCTGATTGAAAGGGGGCAACAAGAGGCAACGTGGTGTGTGTGTGTGCCATCAGACGTGGTTAGTCTGCTAAGAGCAAGTTGTCATTGTTGTCGTTGTCTTTTGTTGTTCTTTCTGCTGCCTTTCCGAACCCTTCACAAGTACACAACCAAAATGAAAAAATCGAAGTCAAGCACTGTCAAAAAGGAGGCGCGCTAGGAATGCTTGTCGCGCATTCCACCACATCTTTATGCATGCCCAATCATGCCTGGTGTAGAATAGCCAGTTCATGTGGTGATGCGTGTGTGGGTCTCGCATAGGAATTCATAGCGTGTCGCAGAGTGTTCGTGCTGCAGACTGGCTGTGCGAACACGTGCATTTATCGCTGTGTATTCTGCTTGACGTTCAGCTCCTTGTGAATGCAGAGCTGAAAGCAATAAAAATGTGAAGGGAGCTTCCCTCTACAAGGTGAACAGGGTGTCATGCTCACCAAATTCCATTTCTCACGTCCCTCCTCTTACTCACTTTGTCTCCTGTGACTCGCTTTCTTCTGTTGTGTCTGAAACCCTGTCTTCCATGTTCAGTCTAGTTCCCCTTTTTTTTTTCTGTATCTCCCCCTTTGCTTGTTTCACTCCTCGCTCTCTCCCTCTCTCTGAGGACCAAAGAAGAAGACACACACACACGCGTACACGCATTGACGGTCATGTCCACCGCCCCTCCGTCCCTCGTCAAGTACGAGTCACCGGTGCTTCTCTCCGACGCCAAGGCGAAGAAGACACCCAAGAACAAGTCCGTCGCACACGCCGGCCCCGGAGCTGCGGCGGCGGTGCCTCAGAGCGAAGACGTGCTGTACAGCATTGTGCCGCCGCGCGAGTTTGATGCCACGGGCCAGCGCTGGGTGCAGTACCCGTCGAGCACACCCGCCACGCGTCTGGATGTCATCAATCTGCAAGAGAAGCTCGACGCGCTGCTCGTGGAGCGGCAAGCGCGAGAAACAGGTGTGTGTCCGATCCGCGAAGAGCTGTACGGACAGGCCTTTGACGAGCTCATTCGTCAAGTGACGATTAGCTGTGCCGAGCGCGGTCTGCTTCTCCTGCGCGTGCGCGACGAGATCCGGATGACGCTCGACGCGTACCGTAGCCTGTACGAGAGCAGCGCGGCCTTCGGCATGCGCAAGGCCCTGCACGCGGAGCAGTCCAAGGTGGAGCTCGAGGCGAAGATTCGTTCGCTTGAGCGCGAGAAGGAGGACCTTCAGCGCCAGGTGGAGGATCTGGAGGCGCAGTGCGATATCATGGAGCAGGACGAGGCCCAGCGCCGTGAGGAGGAGGACCGAAAACACGCGGAGGAGGTCGCCTTCTTCAAGCGCACGTACCAAACGCTCACGTCCAACTTGCAGACAGTGGTGAACCCGAGCAAGAACTAATCTTTTCGGTACGTTGTTGCACAGTGGTGTGAGCGAGATTGCTGTCCCTCTCACACACGCATTCGCTCTCTCTCTCGCTCTCCCTTCCTCCTCTCACAGTGTTTGTGTGGTGTTTGCGTTTTTGTTGTGACGAGGATGGACTTATGCATGGTTGATTTTGGCATGATGTAAATAGACATGCACACGGCATGGTCTCCGCACACGCGAAGAAAAGAAAAAAGAAAGAAAAATTAACTTGTCAGACCAGAGAAGCGTCGAAATGACATTGTGTTGGTGTGTATGTGTGTGTCTCTCGCTCGCTCGCTCGCTCTTTGGTGCATCAACAGGCACAACCTTTTTTTAGGAAGAAACAACGGTGCGATTCCTTTTGGTATTGGCTCGTCACTTTCCTACTTTAAAGGCTCCCGTGACGCGATACAGTCATGGCTGCCGCTCAGCACACTCATGTGCGCCGTGGACCTGTTCAAGATGGCGACACGACCAAAGGAACACACATCTGTGAATTGGCATGCTTCCCCATCCCCGTTTTGCCCTACCCCCCCCCCCCCCCCTCTCTCTCTTCACCTCTGACTGCATGACGACGTAACTTTTCATTTTTTTTTCGCAGCACCTTAACGTCAGAACCCTCCTTAAGTAAACCCTCAAAAAAAAAACCTCAAAAAACCACTCGCCATGCCCGCCAAGCCCCAGCCTATCGCCGCCGCTAACTGGAAGTGCAACGGTACGCAGGCCTCCATAGCGGAGCTCCTCACGTGCTTCAACGCGCACAAGATCAGCCACGATGTGCAGTGTGTGATCGCCCCCACCTTCATCCACATCCCCCAGGTGAAGGCCCAGCTCCAGAACCCCAAGTACGTGATCAGCGCCGAGAACGCCATCGCCAAGAGCGGTGCCTACACTGGCGAGATCTCGATGCCGATCCTGAAGGACATGGGCATCAACTGGCTCATCCTCGGTCACTCCGAGCGTCGCACGTACTACGGCGAGACCAACGAGATTGTCGCCCAGAAGGTCGCGGATGCCTACAAGCAGGGCTTCATGATCATCGCCTGCATTGGCGAGACTCTTGAGCAGCGCGAGGCTGGCCAGACCGCCAAGGTGGTGCTTTCCCAGACGGCCGCCATCGCCGCCAAGCTTCCCAAGGAAGCGTGGTCCAACATTGTGCTCGCGTACGAGCCTGTCTGGGCCATCGGCACCGGCAAGGTCGCCTCCCCTGAGCAGGCGCAGGAGGTGCACGGCATCATCCGCAAGTGGGTGCAGGAGAAGGTCGGCGCGGACGTCGCCAGCAACCTCCGCATCCTCTACGGCGGCTCTGTGAGCGCGAAGAACGCGGACATCCTTTACAAGAAGCCCGATATCAACGGCTTCCTGGTCGGTGGCGCGTCCCTCAAGCCCGAGTTCACGAAGATTATCGATGCGACCAAGTAAAGAAAGGGAAAACGAATGACAAGCAAAAAAAAAAACGAATCATTTTGATTCGAAACGGCAAATTTCAAGAACCAGGTGGAAACAGAAAAGGAAACAAGTGAGGGAGTGCGTAGGTGAGTAAGCGCAAACAGTTGTTACTTTCTCTCTCACTATTTCGTCTCTCCTCGCTCCGCCGGGTCAATCAAAAGCATAACGTGTGTTGAAAAAAAAAGGGGGCCTTCAAAACCACAAGCAAGGAAAACCACAGCCGGGCCCCTCGAAGAGGGTGGAACGGGAAAACGACTCACCTTTCTTTGTTTTTCTCACGACTTCTACTTTTTTTTTTGTTCGCACAGTCATATATATATATATTTCATCATGATGCACTGTTTTCTACTCGCCCTGTATTTGGACGCGCCTGAAGCAAAAAAAAAAAAAGCACGCGATGAAACTGGCAACCAGCGCACCGTCGTGTGGGTGGGTGTGTAAAAAAAAAAAGCGGAGGGTAGGTTTCTTGTCGCTCCTGTCTGTTGCGTGCATTTCAGCTGTTCGTCCGCTGCATTGGCAAGTGATTGTGTCTCTGCCTCGCTCTCTCGCTCGTTGATTCACGTAGCTGTGGGCTCATGATCAATTGGTCCGCACGCCTAACTCTCCTCCACTGGTGTTTTATTCTTCTCATCTCCAGCCTCCTACCATCTCCACCGCATTTAACCTTGATGCGCTAGTGGATCGTGACGCACGTCTCCTTCCCATCCCCGTCTCACCAAGACAAGCGCACGTGCCCCCGGCACTCGCTCTCTCTCCCATGAATCTGTCGTCCGTGGTGACGCGACGTACCCTGAGCACACGCCTGCGTCGCTCCGGCGCCGCGCTCACCTCCTCCACGGCCTCTTCTGCGCTGTGCATGGGTCGTCGCGGCTACTTCTGGCCGTATACCGACGACTTTGTCCCCAAGGGTGAGTCCACGTCGCGTTTCCAGTCGAGCAGCGTGCCGAGCGTGCGTGAGCGCATCATTCGCGAGTACGCCTTGGGACCGCTTTTTGGTGATCGTCCACTGTGCTGCACGCTCGGCTTCGCGGACTCGGCGCGCGATGTCATGGGCCGCAAGGCTGCCCTGCGCGAGGCCTTGGCGGTGTTGTTCTCCGCGAGCTCTGCCGACGAAATCACGTTTGGTCCTTTGCAACAAACCAAGGAGATGCTGCTCCTTCGCCCAGACACGAGCGAGACGCCGCGACTTGCGGACGGGCCGCGCAGCCGCTCCGACTCGGCCCTGCGTCGACGCAGTCGCTACGCACGCGCCCCTGTGCAGGCGCGCACGGTGATGGACGTCTTCTTTGACCCTCTGGAGAGCGGCCGCCAGAGTCCATCGGCGTCCTCGCCAGTGGAGACGGCCACCACACGAGCTGTCGGACACGCGCCCGTCGGGGCTGAGGCGGACGACGACGATGATGATGTGGACGTGACCGCCACCGCGCTCGGTCGCCTTGTGCAGGAGGAGTTGGAGAAGCCCTCGGCCTCCGAAGACGCGAGTCCTTCCAGCGATGTGGCCCAGCAGGAGGCGGCCGCGGCGCGTCTTCGGGCACTCGGTGTGGTGTACTGCGAGCTTCCCGAGGAGGATGTGAGCGACTACGTCTTCGACACCCTTCACGGTGCACCAGTGGACGACGGCATGCTGGAGCGTATCGCGGATCGGTGGGAAAGACGCCTGCAACAGCTCCAAGAGCAGGGCATCGATGCCCGCGGGGTGACCACGGCGTCGACGGCTAGCCATGCGGAATAATAACAAAAAAAAAAAGAGCGAAAGAACGAAGTTAAACACCCAGAAGGAAAGCATCGTCGGAGCACGGTGAATAAGAGCATACACGCACGCAGACTGGAGAGCAGGCAAACTGTGCGTTTGTCGTCGCGTCTCGTGTGCCTGTCTCCGTCACAGAGATTTTGTTGTTGGCCTTGTTGTTGTCAAAAGAAAATCACACAAAGAAAAAATCAGTGACGACAAGTATATGAATAGCGGTGCGTGAACGGAGTGACGGCATGCGAATTGTGTGCATGCCTCACTCAAGAGAAATGAAACGGGGAAACACCGGATGAATTATGTCGTGTGCGTTGGTTTTCATTTTAGTATGACAGTTTCCCCTCCTCTCCACCGCTCATCTCCGTCTCTTTCTCTTCTCACACTCTTGTTCGTTTCTGCTCATTTCACAGCTTCAAAAAGAGAAACAGAATCGGGAAGAAACCAATTGAATCCGCAACATCAAGTGCTGATTAGTCCCGTTGTGATTACAACTTCATCCCACCGCCGCCTCTCATTGTGCCAGTCGTTATCTTTGATTGGTTGTTGTCTGGTGTCTGTGCTGTTTGTTGTTTTCTTCTCCTCCCTTTTTTTTTTAATTCCTCTGTGCACACAGATCCTCGTCGTTCTCGTTGCGTGCCCGTGCTTTCTTTCTTTCTTTCTCTCTTTCTTTCTTTCTTTTTGTTTTCAAGCAGATCAACGCTATGGCGCGACGTTCATTGACTGGACTCATCACGCTCAGCGCGCTCCTCGTCGTCGCCGTGCTGCTGCTGCTCGCAGGACCGGCAGAGGCCTTCCGCTTCACCGTGAAGCCTGGCCAGACAACCTGCTTCACGCGGCGCATCCAGGAGGAGGGTCGTTACGAGGTGCGCTACCGCATGGTCCGTGGCCTCGCGCCGTTCGTCTCGGTCGCTGTCAACGCCCCTGGTGGTCGCGTTTTGATGGAGCACGAGCCCGCGCGACCCGAGTCGAAGGAGATCATCACGATTAACCGCGCCGGCACGATTGCGATTTGCTTCAACAGTGACGCGAGGGCCGTGGAGGCGGTCTCGCCGAATATCACGCTGGAGATCATGGACGCCGAAGACGCCGAGCTAACGCGAATGAAGAAGCAGAGCTACAGCACGAGCAGCCCCATTGCGCTCGGCGCCGGGCAGGGAAGTGGTGCAATGCAGCAAATCAACTACATCATTGGCCGACTGACTCTGCTGCGATCCGCCTCGCTCGATATCATCACCAACACGGAGGCAATGCACATTGTCATGGACGAGACTCAGATGCTGTCGTGGGCCTTTCTTTTCTTGTACCTTGCCTTTGGTGTTGCCGTGGTTATTCTCATGTACGTGCGCATGCGGCACTTTGCCGAGAAGAACGGCTTGTAGCGTGCAAGGGTTGTGTTTCGCGTTTTCCTTGCTTGTTTGTGTGTGTATATATCTACACCTGCGTGGGTGGGTGTGAATGAATGAATGCGTGCTTCGGCATTGGCTGTGTGTCAAGAGAACAGCATACCGCTCCTTTAGGAGCAGAAACAGAGAAAAAAGGAGCAAAGCATGAAGAAGAGCTATCAAGGAAGAAAAATCAAACAACCATCGCGACGGTTGCCCATTTGTTCATCCCTCACTGTGGTGGTCGGGTGATGGGGTTGTGTTTGTCCCTCGCAAGCACGGTTTGCTCCATGGCGCTTGTGAGCCCCACGTGTACTGTGTTGTTCGGATGGCTCGTGAACGTCTATTTCTTTCTCCTAGGCATTTGTGCCGTGCATGACTTCCGCATATGTGTTCTGTTGTTGTTGTTTTTTTGTTTCTCTCTATTTGGTCTCCCGCGCACGCTCACCTGCCTTGTCTCTCTCCTCTCTCTTCTCTCTCTCTCTCTCTCTCTTCTCTATTCCGCCTCTTTGTTCCTACACGTGCAAGCATCACGCTGGTTGTCGTGCGTGTATATAGTAGTTTGATACTATCGCATCTAAAGCTCTTTTTTTTTTTCCTCGCCCTCTCACAGACCTGCCTTACACAGCACGAGGTTATCTCTGCCATCGTGGCCGCGGTGCTCTCTCTGTTACTTTGTACCTCTGACGCTGATCTCTTTTTTTTTTTTGCTTCTTTCCCTTTTTTTCATATACATTTTGTTATCTTTCCTCGCATTCTCCTTTCACTAGACAACCATGGCTCTCCCCGCAGGTGTGATTGTTCTGATCGTGTTCCTGTGTCTGTTCGCCGTGTACTTCCTCGTCGGCACCATTGTGCGCTTCCGCAGCGGCCTGCACCACTGCCCTGAAGTGTTGCCGAACTACCGTTTTTGGTCTCGGCTCGTGGCGCTCATCGTCGCCGCCTTCACGTGTGGACGCGTGCGCCTCGGTGGCCCCCGTGGAGGACGCGATGCCGAGTACGATGGCTTTGGGGATCTGCCCAGCCGCCCTCGTACCGGGGCCGGACGGCGTGTGCACTTTGAGACGTACAACGTGGAGGGCGATGAGGACCTCGATGAGGAATTCTATGCGGGCACCACCAAGGGCATGAAGCCTGCCGATGTCGTTGTCCGCCGTTGAAGCACGCCTTGCTGGTATGCGTTGTTTCTCTGTTTGCTGCTGTTTGTTTGTTTTCGGGCTTTGCTCCACCGCGCTAGCGTCGCGAGCATTTGATTTTTTTTTCCTGTTGTTGTTGCAGTTTGTTTGCATCCCTGGTGATGGCATTTGCGATGTTTTAGTTCCTTTTTTTTTCTCCCGTTTTCTTCCCTAGACGGCCACCACCACCAAAAAAAAAAAAGAGAGACAGAGATTTAAGAGACATTGTTTGTCAGTGAGACAATCATGTGAGCCTTGATGAGGAGACTAGAAAAGGCAGAAAGGTAGGCATTTACAAAACGTGAATAGAAACTATTTCTTTCTCCGAATGCACACCAACGTACTTGGCATGTGGTTGCTTGTGTGTCTGTCCGCTGCAGCCGCGTGAAATCGAAGCGTCTTCATGCGAGTCTGTGAAGCGCACACACACATCTGGACAGAGACACGTGAACACCACGCGCACACAACTGATCACTGACACCACCACTTCACCTTCTCCACACCTCCTGACAACCATACTTACAATGCATTCAGTATCATAGATAGACCGACTACATTTTTTTTTCATTTCTTCTTCTTTTTTGTTTTGTTTTGTTTGTTTTTTGTGGCTGTGTGAGTGTGTGCACGTGTATTCTGTTCTATTTTTCTCACATCGAAACGTGACTTGACAAGAAGGGAAAAACGGGTGGGGGGAGGCAAATGCCGCCGAAGAAGAAGAAGTCTGCGGCGAAGAAATCGTCCAGGTCGACCAAGGACACTGCTGGTCACGCGCCCGCCACCACCGCCACCACCTCGACCACGGACACGGCTGCCGCTCGCACGCGGCTGCCTATCGCCGATGTGGTAGACGGCGATACCACCACAGCGGCCACCGCGCCCGCACCGTCCAAGGAAGCCGCGCTTCTTTTTTGGGTCAACAGTGCGCTCAGTCGATTTAGTCGCCCTGCACAGGCGCCACAAGCCGTCAAGTCGGAAGCGACCAGCGTCGCCGCGACCGCCCCCAACAAGGCCGGTGCCTCACCGCCGATCACCGTAGTGGCGGAAGAAGCCGCGGAGCAGGCCGCACCACAGCCGGCACCGTCCGCGCCGCACGCCCCCGTCGTCGACGTGGCGAGTCGTTCGGACACGGCGCGTGCTGTCACGGCTGTCGAGCAGAAGGTGAGGCCAGGACACGAAACCGCGGTACCCCCGCAGCCGAAGCAACCGCAGCAAGAGGAAGCGCACGATCAGACGCAGCCAGCCCCACTCGCCACCTTGGCAGCGACCTCAGGTCCTGCCGCTGCACAGATGAAGGATGCGCTGCCCATTTTCGAGGCACTCGTGGATGGCCAGCTCGGTGACGTGGCGATCGATCTCTGGCTACTAGGGCAGGTCAGCCTCACGCATCATCCTGACGCCTTCGCCCGCGCTCTCGAGGACCACGAGCAAGCCGCCAGCGGACCTCAACGAGCCTTGCTCAACAGCGTGGTGCCTTACTTCCTCGTGAGAGGCGAGTCCTTTTACACAGTCGATGCGGCCGTCTACCCGACGCTGCCCTTGATCGCGCTCCTTCTGCGCTCTCCCAAGGTGCGCAAGGTCGTGCTGCACCCGCCGTTGCTCTACAGACTGCTTTTTACCTACCTGGGCACGGATAAAGTGGAGATTGCCAACGTGGTGGATCTCGGTACATGGCTTACGACGGCGCGGCAAGGCAGCAGCGCGCTGGCCACGAGCCCCGCACTCGATCGGTTAGACTACGACAAGAGTAGTCACACGTTGTCCGTCGAGGCACTGCGACAGGCCCTCCCGCACGACAGTCAGAGTCTCTTGGAGATCGCCATTGGCAACGCACAACGCGCGCTGTTCGCACGCACGGGGACGGAGGTCGATGCGCCGTCACCGTCGGGGTCGCGTGGTGCCAACGAGGTCAGCTCGCGCGATGCCAGTGACGAGGACGCAGAGACACACTCTGACACCACAGATGACGAAGGTGAGGCGGAGGAGGAGGAGGTGTCAGAAGAGGCCGTGTCAGAGGATGCGGTCGATCTCCTCCAGCAGCTGCAGCCATGTGCCGCGAGTGATGAGCCGGGTGGGGCACCAGCACCGCGACGGCGGCAACGACGCGCGCGGTGGCCGGGCGTGGTCGGCGGCAGTGCGACGCTCGTGTCCGACTTTGGTGCGGCCGATGCGACACGCGCGCTCGAGGCCTTCACGGGCATGTCGAGCGTCTACCGCTTCTACGAGATGATACTGGCCCCGGCGCTCCAGACGACGCGGTTGCAGGTGACCGACAGCAGCACGTCCTCATCTTCCGAGATCACGCCATCGCTGACCGATGTGTGTGCGCGTCGCACGTACGCGGTCTTTTTGTGTGCGTTAATGTCCTATCACGGCTTCTACGTCAGTCGGACGCGCTTCGAGACAATGATGGGCGATCTGGACAGCCAGCTCCGCGATCTCGCGCAGCAGGCGGCGATGGTGCTAGATAACGCGTCACCCAAGCAAGCCCCCTCTGTGGTTGATGCGGTGTCCCAGCCGGATGGTTTGCTGCTGGCGCTGAGTGCGCAGGAGGTCGTCGACTACGTGCAGACGCAGCTCATCGATGAGGACGCGAGACGCGCGATTGACGCGATTGGGCACAGTGTGCGTGGCGGCGGCGGTGGCGACGCGAGCGAAGGCACTCCACGACTGACGGTCCAACACGTCGAGTCCTGTCTGGAAGTGTTGGAGAGTCTCTCGCAGTGCACTCCACCCACAACAACAACAACAACAACAACAACAGCAACGTCAACAACAACGGCAGCCACTCGCACCACGGAGGCCGCTCGCGCAGGTCTGCAGCGTAGTGGCGCGCTCGTGCGACTGTGGCTTGCTGTTCAAGAGCGTCGCACGTTCCGCAAGGTGCTCACTGCCCAGTTTAGCACAGCCAACGCCACACTGCAGGTGCACGTCCTCCCCAGCACCGCGTCAGAGTATAGCCGTCGTGGTGCAGATGGGGCGGATGGTGGACACAGCAGCCTCAGCAGCAACAGCGGCGGCGACACGACGGACGTGGCGGTGGTGCCCGCGACCACGCTGACCTACTCGGTGCATCCGCAGTGGGAGATGCACCTCGGCACCACCGGCCGCCTGTTTGCCGCCCGTCCGAATGTGCAAACGATACCGAAGCAGGCGCCGGCCGCGCTCTACGCCGCCGTCCGCCCCACGCAGACACCTGTGCCATCACACAATGAAGATGACAACGCGGACGGTGGTGGGGAGGTCGGAGGGAGGAAAGGTGCAGCGGAAGAGGCCGCACCGCCTCACGGTGCCGCCACGACGTACCCCATGCTGCGTGACCATCCTGCGTGGACACTGCGGCACCTATACACGGCCCCGCCCGGGTGCGTCCTGGTGTCACTAGACTTCAACCAGGTCGAGCTGCGTGTGCTCGCGCACCTTAGCCGGGACCCCACATTAGTCGCGCAGCTCTCCGACGACGCAGATGTGTTGGCGCATATGGCGCAAACCGTGCTGCGTCTGCCCAGTCCGCAGGCCGTGCAGCTGTGGCAGCGGCAGGCCATCAAGGTCATTGTGTACGGTCTCTTGTACGGCATGGGGCCCGAGCTCATGAATGTCCGACTGGCGCAACTGACGCGACCGACGACGTCACCGCACGCGGCCGCCCCAGCCGAAGCGATGCCACCTCTACAGGCCAAGGACCTCCTTGACGACTTCTACGCCTCCTACCCGCTGGTCCGGCAGTACCTGCTCCACGTCCGCGCGACCGCCATGCACCAGTCCGCCGCGCTCACCCTCGGTGGCCTCAAGCACCTCACCGGCCCCGCCCATCAGGACGCGAATAGGCGTCGTCAGGCTGCCGTGGCCTGGGCGATACAGGGCGGTGCGGCGGACCTGCTGCACGAGGCCATGCAGCTCGTGCATCAGAAGCGACACGCGTTCATTGAGTTTTTGCCCGCGGCGCCGATCGCATTGATTGCGGCCGCGCACGATGAGCTAATCTACGCGGTGCCGGCGGCGGCGGTGTCGGTGGTGCTGCCCAAACTGCGCGCGATTATGGAGCACGACGTGGTCGCGGCGACGCACCTGCGCGTGCCGCTGCGTGTCACGGCCCGCGTTGGTCCAAGTCTTGGCGAGCTAGAAAAAGTAGATGGATGAAAAAAAAAAAGATAGAGCAGCGGTAGTGGCTCGTTTCTTTCCTCTTCTCGTTTAATGCCGTCCTCTCCACCTGTGTGTTCGATAGACAGGTCATGTGTGTGTCTGAGTGTGTGTCTGTGTGTCAGTATGTGTACGGATAGTACGTGCGTGCGCGTGGTGGTGGCTGTCGTTGTTCTTGACACACTACTTTCGCCACCCACGCCCACGTCTCCTGACCAAACTCAGACAAAGCACATGATGATAGATTAGACTTTGTATGATGCTATGTTCCTTTTTTTTTGTTCGCTTTTCGCTTGCCCACTACACTTTTCTTTTGTTCTCTGTCGCTTGCAGAGAAGCAGCCGATTCAGGCCTTGGGTGCGCTCGTGTCGACGCATTTTTGCCAACTCCAAACCACCAATAGAGAGACACAACATTGAAGAAGAAAAAAGGGGGGATATTGTGTGATCGCGCATCACCCTCCCCCGCTCTTTGAGAAAAGTACATTCAATCAAGGTTCAACATCTCAGGCTCTGCACCTGGAGCTTTTTTGCTTTGTTGTACGGGGGNCATGATGTGGACGCGTCACATGAGGTGCGTCTCTTGCCACTCGCTTCTTCGTCGCTCTCTCGTGCATTTCTTCGGCTTGCACATGAGGCCCTCTCACTCCCTCTCTCTGCCTTTCCGAGCGTCTGTGTAGGCGCGTGGAGGCCAGCGCTGAACTTCGTCTGTCCTTTTGCTTACCGCTACTGCGATCACCTCCTCTTTGAGCACTCATGTCTTTCATCTCCTACCAAATGTTTCTTGTTCTACTTGTCTCCCTCTTTACTCTTCAGAGCCATCGCAGTACATTCTCGCGGCACTGCGTGTGGTTGTCGCTCCGCCTTTTTTTCTTTTTTTCTGAACACGTGCTGGGTGAAGCCTCCACACCAGATCATGTCAAGACCAATCACCTCAGCCTTTGGCAACCTTGCTGGTGGTGGTGGTGGTGGTGGTGGTGGGCAGTCATTTCAGCGCAATCGCAGCCAGAGTCAGTCCGGCAACAAAGCGAAAAATAGCAACAACAATAACAACAACACCAACAACGATCGCCGCCAGCGTAACAACTCGCCGTCACGCTCGCACGACAACGCTCGCGGTCGCGGCGGTGGCGAGTCCAGCCGCGGCCGTGGAAGCACGCGTGGTCGTGGAGGCGGCGGCGGCGGAGGTGGTGGTGGCGGTGGTGGTGGTCAAAATAATAACAGTGCCAATAATAATAGTGCCAGTGGTCGAGTGGGGAGTGCATACCCCGTTCGCGACAAGTTCTTCTCCTCCACACGAGGTCGTCAACGTGGGGCCCGCGGAGGAAGCAGAGGTGGTGGTGGTGAGGCAACGGAGAGTCCGCGCGCCTTCAAGCTCGCCCAACCTCCGGTCTTCCGCGGTATTCTGAATGGCGGCAGCCAGAGCCCCAGCCACAGCGTCTTTGGTGGGTCGTCAACGTCGGCTGTCGGTGCGGCCCCAGCGGTCGCCATCCCACCCCCACGCACGATGCAGCCCCTGCCTCTCGGGCCGAATGCCATCTTGTCGACGGCGTCGTCGCCGTTCGTCTTTGGCGGCCAGTCGGTGCTGCAGAGCCCACCCGCTGCGAGCCCAGCGCGGCCACCACCACCCTCTTACACCCCGCCCGCGTCGCCCGACAGCATCCTGGGCGGTGGTCTCAGCAGCCTGGCGTCACCGTCGGTCGGCACGGGTCTCTCGCACATCTCCGCCATTACACCAGGCTCGCACACCGCACGGCTCTCGATGCCGGTGAACACGCCGTGGGCCCCGTCCGCGTCTGCCTCACCAGGGGTGCTGTCCACGGCCGGGGCCTCGCCCGCCCCCTCCATCTTGGGCACAGCGGGAAGTCTGAGCAGCCCCGCGCCGCCCGCACTCACCACACCGTCCGCCACAACGCCCGCGACGAAGCCGTTCGCACAGACCGCCAGCGCCTTTGGTGGCTCGGCGGGAGTTTTTCAGGGCCTCCCCAGCACCGCCACACCGCAAAAGGCTCCCGCTCACGCCGAATCGACCGGCATGCCCCCGCCCGCCCCTCAGGGCCCAGCCGGTAGTCGTTTCGTCTTTGGTGCTACCGCGAGCACACCAGCCACGGCGTCCGCCTTCTCGCCCGCGTCCTCGTCCTCGTCCACGCCCATGACGCCGCCGAACGTGCATTCGGCCTTCAACACGACCTCTGCCACGGGCACCACGGCGAGCGTCAAGCGCGCGCGCTCGGATAGCGACACGACGCCGGCGAGCTATGGCAAGGACGGCGGGCAAGAGGACGCGATGGACAGGACCACGATGAAGCGACGTCCGGAAGATGCAGCAGCAGCAGCAGCAGCAGGCGGCGGTGGTGGTGGTTCGGCCTTCTCCTCGCCGCGAGCCTCGCCGGTATCGTCGTCGCTGTCGTCCGCCTCGGCTTTTGCCAGTTCACGAGCCGCGCCACCGGCGAGCACGCCTCGCCCATTCAGTGGAGGCGGCGGTCACTCGCCGGCCTTTGGGATTTCGCCCGCTCGTGCGGCACCGGCGGCGCCGGGACAGTTGGCAGCACCGCGGGCCGCCTCGTCAGCGACGTACTGTCTCGCCGCGCGCTTCTTCTCCAAGTGCGCGGCCGCCCTCCTCGCCCCGTCCGCGATCGAGCAGGAAAAGGCCGGCTCCGTGCTCGCCACCATCTTTTTCGATCTGTCGATTGGTCGCGGTGGTGTCCATCCGAGCTTTGAGGAGACGGCGAGCGAGATGCTGGCGGTGTGGCGGGATGCGCTGTACCTCCGCGACGGCCACCAGAAGAAGCCCGACAAGAGCAGCATGGCAGAGCAAGTGAGCGCGGCGTGGGCCGCTGCCGTTGCGATTGGTGCGCAGCTGAACATGGTCTGCACGGCTCTGCACCGCGCGCGCAACGCCGGCGCCTCCGCGAGCAGCAACAACAGCAACAACAACAACAACAGTAGTGCTGCTGCTGGTGAGGCGGAGCGCGAGGCCTACCTGCGCGTGATTGTCGCCCACCCTGAGGAGGCGATGCTCGATGCCTGCAAGCAGGCGAACCGCCTCTCGCACATCATCAAGTTCCTCTTCACCAACCAAGCGGCGAGCTACGTACCCTTCTCCGCGCTCTCACCGCTGGTGCGCCGCGTGCGTGCGACGTTCGAAACCGCCCGTCTGTACGCGGACGGAGAGCTGCCTATTTCTTCGGACTTGCCGTCAGCCCTCCGCACGACATTCCGCACCTTGAACGCGCGTGTGCGTGGGCTCGTGAGCGGGGACGCGCTGGTGATGCGCGATGCTGTCGAGCAGTCGATCGTCATGGCCTACGCGCACCTGGTGCTGGAAATGATGGCCGCCGGCATCTCCAATAGCGAGGACGTTGTCAGCTTCATGAAGGCGTTTCACAAATCCTGTCCGGATGCGCTGGAGGAGCGCTTCACAATGTACTACCACGTCGCCAACAGCTATCTGACTTCGGCCTTCGCCGTCACCGACCACGTTCGGCAGACGGCCACGCTGCTGGCGCACGCGCTCGCGCTTTGCCCCTCCGAGACGCCTGTCGCCACGCAGCGGCGCTTGTTCGGACAACTCGCCGCGGCCAAGTTGGCCTGTGGAGAAATCCCACAACCGGACGATCTGCGCCAGTACGCGATGCCCGAGCTGTTGGACATCGTCGCCGCCGTCCGGGCCGCGAGTTTGGAGCTGATGGACGTGGCAATGCGCCAGCACGCCGCCTACTTTGTCGAGCTCGGCGTGCACAACATGCTCGAGCTCGCGCGTGACCGCATCGGGCTGCTGCTCGTCGTGAAGTTCTTTCAGCATCAGCGCGGGGCGCAGCAGCTCCAGGTGGAGGAGATGGTCGCCCATTTTGGTCTTCCGTACCGCACCGGCGTGGAGGCCAACCTCTGTTGGTTGCTGCCGCTCTTGATGAAGAAGAGCATCAACGGCATTCTGGACGGCAACGTGCTCATTCTCAGCAAAAAGATGCCCTTCCCTGACTATCCCATGGACACTCTTCTCGGTGCCGAATCGGAGGTCAGCTGAGCAGGTGAGGATGACGAAAGGAGGGCGGTGGCCAGTGACCTCAGTGTTCCAGCAGGGACGGCGGTGACTGCCTCTGACTGTTTTTTCTTGGCTGTTGTTTTGTTCTAGATGATTCGCATGGACTATGCAAGCAGATTTTTTCTAAACGAGAAAACGCTCAACAGCAACAAAAAAAAAACGGGAATGGCGCACACGTGCAAAGAAAGAAAAAATATTTGTTATGCTCGCCGATCAGCAGCTTGATCCAGTGATTCCGTGTGGAACGGAGACGCCATCGTACGCACAACGAGGGTCGTTTCGTTGCAGGACTCTGTCTGATTACTCACACCTCCACCGGTCGGTTTGTGTTTTTTTTTCCTGTTCGTCAGGCTCACTCATTTGCCCGCTTCACTTGACTCCCTCTCTCATATGTCCTCCTAGAATAGAACAGAAAAAGGACCCCTCTCTCTCTCTATCCTTTTCGATTTGGATCCGTTCACTTCATAGACCTTCTCCCTCTTTCTTGCTGTTGGTTGTTTTTTTGTTTTGGCGATTGCCTTGCTGCCTAGTTTCTCACAATTCCATTTTGTTTTTCTTAGATGGAATCCGATCTGGGGCTTGTGTACACATCCAACACGCATGGCACGCGCACGGAGGGCTTGGCCAACAGCGGCGAAATGGAGCAGCAGAGGGCGGCCGACGATGCCGGCGATGTGCGTCTGCTCACCAAACAGCTGATCAGCAAGTTCCGCATTCAGACGGACTTCCTCTACATGGAGATGCTTCGCGGCAACCTCGCCGCCGGTCTCTTTTTCATTGAGATTCAGATGGAGCACATCCAGCAGTTCAGCGGCACGCTTGCCTACGCCGTGCAGCACAGTCCGACGCGGACCTTGCCGCTGATGGAGCACGCCGTGTGGGAGCTCACCGTCGAGCGGAAGCTGTTTCCGACGTTCAGCCGCCAAAGCACGATTCAAGTACAGGTGTTCTGGGGTGTGAAGCCGCTCGCCATTCGCCACCTTGCCCAAGCCCCCGTCGCGCGCCTTGTCTGCGTGAGTGGCATCATCGTGAAGGCCAGTGCCAGCGGTGCGCGGTGCATCCGCGCAGCCATCCAGTGCTCCAGCTGCCGCAGCAAAACGTTCATCAACGGCGGCCGATCGGTCGACCTCCCACCACAGTGCATGGAGAACGGTGGTCGTGGTGGTGGCGGCGCCAACGCCGGCGGGGCGGGAGGCGGTGGGCCCAGTGGTGCGGGCAGCGGCAAGTGCCGTCCCAATCCCTACGTGCTGCTGCCGATGGAGTGCGAGTACGAGGACCAGCAGGTGCTCAAGCTCCAGGAGCTCCCCGAAGATGTCCCCACCGGTGAGCTTCCTCGTCATCTGACCATCATCGTCGACCGCTACTTGGTTGATCGCGTCAGCCCCGGCTCGCGCGTGCAAGTCGCCGGCATTGTTTCGGTGCAGGATAAGCGCGGTAGTGCGGAAGGGTCGAACGCGAAGCGCGGGTCGGGGGGTAAAGGCGCGGCGGGTCTGCGGGCGCAGTACCTCCGCTGCATTGGCCTCATGCACCTGACGCACGGTGAAAAGGGGGCGGTGGTGATGAGCGTGAACCAGAACTTCTCGTCACGCGTGCGGTCGCGGTCGGCCATGGTGTGGCAGCCTGAGGAGGAGGCCTCCTTCAAGGCCTTCGCCAAGAAGGGCCAGGTGTACGAGCAGCTCGCGCGGAGCATTGATCCGGCCATTTTCGGCCTCGAGGACCAAAAAAAGGCGATTGTGTGCCTTCTTTTTGGCGGTACACGCAAGAAGAACGGCAACAACTACTTGCGCGGCGACATGAACGTGCTCCTCATTGGCGACCCGTCGACGGCCAAGTCCCAGCTGCTGAAGTTCACGGAGCGCGTTGCACCGATTGGAATCTACACGTCAGGCAAGGGCAGTAGCGCCGCCGGTCTGACCGCGTCTGTGCTGTCGAACGGCAACGGCGACTTTGTCTTGGAGGCCGGCTCGATGGTGCTCGCGGACGGCGGCGTCATCTGCATCGATGAGTTCGACAAGATGCGCGATCAGGATCAGGTGGCCATCCACGAGGCCATGGAACAGCAGACCATCTCCATCGCCAAGGCCAACGTCACCACGATGCTCAACAGCCGCACGTCCGTGCTGGCGGCGGCCAACCCGACATTGGGCAGCTACGACCCGCTCCGCTCCAACGAGGACCAGATGGACTTCCAGAGCTCCATTCTCTCTCGTTTCGACCTCATCTTCAAGGTCATCGATCCACGCAACCCGGAAACGGACAACCGCCTCGCACAACACGTCGTCAACTTGCACAAGTCGGCCGGTGCCACAGGTCGCGGCGGACGTGGCGCGGCGGCCCGCGCGGCGATTGGCGGCGGTGGTGGCGACAGCGCCTCCCAGAGCGGTCCTCTGGTCGAGCGCAGCTTCTTCACCAAGTACATCTCCTACGCCCGCTCCATCTGCCGCCCGCTCATCTCCGAGGAAGCCATGACCGTGCTGCTCGACTTTTACGTGCAGGTGCGCCGCGATGCCCATAAGCAGACGCTCGAGTCACTGTCTGCCGCCCCCTCGGGGGCCTCCTCCGGTAATGGGGGTGGTGGAGGCAACGCGAAGGGCCAGGCGCCGATCATCCAAATCACGGCGCGTCAGTTGGAGAGTCTTGTGCGCATCACAGAGTCGATGGCGAAGATGCGGCTGGATGCCTTGGCGAGCCGCAGCGACGCCGAGGAGGCGATTCGACTGTTCAAGACCGCCACTGTCGACGCCATTCGCAGCGGCGTGGCCGAGCAGACGCTCACCGAGGCGCAGAGCGAGCTTGTGATTCGCATTGAGGAAGCCCTGCGTCGACGCGTGGCTCTGGGGGCAACGGTCGAGCACAACCGATTGCTGTCCGAAATGGTGCGCATGGGCTTTGACACGAAGCTCGTGGACCGCGCCTTGTACGCCATGGTGAAGCGCGATGAGCTTGAGTGGCGGAAGCAGCGCACGCTCATCTACCGCGCGCGATGAGGCCTGAAATAGAACGAAAACGATGCTGAAAGGATAAGAACAGCAAGGAAGTATAGAAACGCGCGACGAGGTAAATCAAAGTGTGTGCTCCTCTCTTCGTCGTGGTGGTTGATGTTGTGTTCTGTTTCATAAACATAGAAATTTGTTCCCGTTGGCGAGTGTGTTTTAGACCCCCATATCAACGAAACTCAAAAAAAAAATACGAGAGCTTGAAAGAATTAAAAAAAAACAAGAATGCCGTAGCGTTGGCTTCTCCATGCTTCGGTTCAGGCACGGCAACGCATGCTGCTTTTTTTTTTCTGTTTCTCCACATACATGCCTGTGCGTAGACCTGCTTCCCTTTCTCTGCTCGTCACGTGTGTTCGCAACGCACTCCAGGGATTTGTCTAGTGTACCATTCTGTCTCCTCACACACTTTCTCCTTTTCTCACATTCACATCCTCCTCTCACAATGACGCTCTCCTTTTTTTTTTCCGATTGTAGTGCAGACCGAATTGATTATCTTCCTCTTTGCCCCTAATCTCTGCGTCACAGATGCCCACCACACCGCCATCATCATTCGCGGGAGAAGAGCACGCGGACAAGCCCACGCTTAGCGCGGCCGAGCGCAAACGCCATCGCGACTTCTCCGTCGCCTCATCGACGTCAGCCGAGGGGACTGCGGACCACAAGAAGCAAGGCGCCTCGCCGGCCTCCAGCGCTGCGCCAAAGCCGTCGACCGAGCTGCTGACGTGCGCCATGAAAAAGGAGCTGGCGAATCTGATGCGAACTGCTGCACAAGACAGCACCAGTGACAAGGTGAGTGAGAAGTCTCCAGCAGGGAAAGATAAACCGGCGCGTGAAGCCGGTCTGGAGCGATTCCCGACGTACAAGGTGGGGGCCCTCGAGATGTACCATCGATTTCCCGAGGCCTACGAGCTCTTCATGCGCAAGCACGACTGCAGCGCCGTCGAGCAGTACCTCGTGCACGACGTCGTCATGCCTCGCGTGCGCGCCAGTGCCGGTCGCAGCGCTGACGAGAAGACCGCGTTTGTTCGCGTCGCAGACTTTGGGTGTGGCACGGGTCGCATCGAGTCCATGGTGGTGCCTGACCCCGCCGTCGCCGCCGTCTACGCGTACGACCTGGAGGTGCCCATGCTGAAGCGGTGCCTCGTGAACGTCAGCGCCGCCTTTCGCGATCATCGCCTGCGGCCGGAGAGTGGTGGTGCCAGTGCGCACGGTACATTGCGCGGGATTCAGCTCCTGCCGACGGCGGCTGATGTCACAGGCCCTGTGGTGTTCCCACCGTTGTCGTTATCGGCACCACCACCATCGGAAGCTGCATCCGCGGAGTATCTTCATCTCTGTCTGCGCGCCTGTCCGTTTCAGCTTATCCAAGCGGGTTTCCTGCGCGGCTGCACGTCACCAGACGCACCGCCTACCTTTGCCCCGCACCCCAAGTGCCACGTGGTGGTGTGCGCGTGGTCGCTGTCGTTTGTCATGCGCCTGCAGTGGGGCGGAGATAACTGGTTCAGCGCGATCGACGCCGTCGTGGAGGAGATGATCGCCTTGCTGGACAACAGCACCAGCGACGCCGCACTCGTTATTGTCGAAACACTGGGCAACTTGTCGCCCACACCGACGCGACAGAATACGCTCATGGCGCGTCTGGAGGAGGTTCACGGCTTTACCCGGGACTGGGTGCGCACCGACTACACCTTTCAGAGCGTGGAGGAGGCAGTGAAGATGACACAGTTCTTCTTCGGGAGCAAGATCTCCTCGCAGATGGCGCAGGAGAAACTCTCGGTGCTGATGGAGTGCACGGGCATCTGGGTCAAGTGGAAGCCAAAGCAGGCGTAAGCTCGTCGTACAGGGTGTCCGTGTGTGCTTGGGTGTTTTGCTTGTTTTTTATTATTTCAACTGAGACGAACGTAATGCTAATAATAGTGACAAGAAGTAAAAAAAAAAAACGTTATCCAGTTGTTTTGCTCTCTATCAAGCGCGCGCGGTCTGAGAAACTGTTACGTATCAGCATTGGTCTGTGTCTTGCATCTACTCCGAAAGGCAGCATCCATTCTTGTCCTCCTCTTCTCCCATTCCTTCCTGAGTTTAAACTACAAGAAACGGAGAGCAGTGTATATGTGTCTGTTGCGAATCGCAGCTTGAAACTGTTCTGACCTTGAGAATCATATTTCATTCCACATAGATAGATTTGGTTCTTCTATACGACTTGCAAAAAAAACAAAAAAACGAAGAATCATCGTCAATAAAGCGTCATGAAGGTGTTGCACAGCAAGACGGCGGCAGAGCCGATCCTGCTGGTGTCCGCGTGCCCAACCATGAACCTCTTCGCCATTGTCACGCAGCGCGTCGTGGTCGTCTACCGCTCGACCACGCTCACCGCATTGGCGACGATCACCCTCGCAGACGTGGACGTGCTGCCGAAGTCAGCCGCCTCTGCCAGTAGCGTGCCGGCCAAGTTGACAAGCGGCGCTGAGGCCACTTCCTTCAAGGCCTGTTGGACGCCATCGGGCTCCATCTTCACGCTGGCCCTTCCATCTGGTGTGGTGTTGTTGATTGACGTGGAGAGCGGCGAACTCATTCGCCGTCTCGTCCCCACGCGCGAGCCGAGCTCGACCACTTCGCAAGGCACTCGCCCGTTCGTATCTGGTTTGGCAACCACCGCCGGCGCGAAGCACGTGCTGAGCACAATGGATGACGAAGAAGAGGGCGAGCGCACACGCCGTCATCACCTGGCCGGGAGCACTGCGGAGGCACCTGAGGCGAACGGCGGCAACGACGACGACGACGACGATGATGTGCGCGCG
Organism: Wallacemonas sp. Wsd; assembly: GCA_030849645.1. Classification (NCBI taxonomy): domain Eukaryota; phylum Euglenozoa; class Kinetoplastea; order Trypanosomatida; family Trypanosomatidae; genus Wallacemonas; species Wallacemonas sp. Wsd. The sequence goes on from JASANQ010001319.1 coordinate 251,027, forward strand.
TTTCATCGCCGCTGTCGGCGCGCGCTCTGGCGAGCCCCGGCCATCCCGCTCACCACCACCATCGGCGAGCCTGTCTGTGCGCTGACCTGGGTGCGTGTGTCCTCCCCAGCGCCACTACCCACCACCACTACGGCCATGTCCACGGCGGCCTCTCCACGTCGAAGCGTGTCCTGTCCACCGCTGCAGAACAGCATCACCGCGCCACTACTGGGCGATCTGGGTGGGGTGTACGCGATGAGCAAGTCCTCGGCGGGGAGTGGCGACGGCGACGGCGACGCCCTCACGGCGACATCGGTGCTGGTGGTGCTCGACGCACTCGGTGGACTCAGCCTTGTGCAGGGCGGCTTGTACGAGGTCGACCGTCTACAGGTGCAGCTCCCACCCTCGGTACACCCGCGCACAGGCACCTTGGAAGTGCAGCAGTTCACGCTCATCGAGAGCCCTGCATCGACATCAGCCACGACAACGACGACGGCCAGCGCTGTGGTGCCCGAGTCTCTCTCCTTCTCAGACCTCGCCACACACTGGATCGCTGCCCATTTCGACCGCACGGCGAGCAAAGGACTGACGTCATCAAGCACACAAGGGACTGTGGCTCACGCGTCCCTCATAGCGGATGCGTGTCGGTGCCATTATGGCGTGCTGCAGCTCGGACCGCGCCGATCAACCGACGCCTCCACTTGCCCACAGGCCGGGTCACCTGTGCTGCTCCTTCTGCCGCTCGCCTCCCGTCTCGGGGCCTTGGGGGCGGACAGCACGAGCGCCGCGCTGTGCTTTATTGGCGAGTGCGCGCGTCTGGCGGAGACCTGTCATCGGCTCGCCATGGTGCGGTGGGAGCACACCCTGCGAGCACACACGCGGCGTGCTCTGCAGCTGCCCGAGAAGGCCGCGCTTTTGCACGATGCGCTTGTGGAGGAGGTGTCGCTGCCCGATCCGGTGGCGCTGCTCGCCTACTACCAAAGCCTTCCACGCGATCGGCTCGCCCGTGCGGGGGAGCTGCTCGAAACCACGCTCGCGAGTGTGGGTGTGGACATGCTGTCTGTCGTGAACGGCTGCCAGCAGGCGGCCCTGCAGGTGGCGCAGGCCCAACAACAGGCATCGTCGACGCCGTGCACGACCCGCCCTGACGAGAGGGACTGGCCAGCGCTGGTCACGGCGCTCGCCCGTCAACAGCGCCTCTGCGAGGCCTGGGTGGCATGCGTGCGCGTCGAGGCCCAGACGGAGGCCTACCTCGTGCAGTGGGTGCGGCAGCGTGCGTCGCTGACACTCGCGCTCGAAGGCCTCGACGATGGGGACACCCCGGCAGCGGATGGCTCGACGGTGACGATCCCGGTGCCGCTCCCAGTCGCGCAGCACCCACGCCTGCTCCGTGCACTGCGTTGCATTCAGATGGGTCAGAGCACGTCCTGGGAGACCTCGCTGGGGTCGCCCAAGGACGCCACGACGGGGCCACCGGTGCACCAGGATGAAGAAGGGCGCGGCGCTCACGTGGCCGGGTCGACGCGATCGCGCGGGGTGATGGAGTCTCACCCTGTGCCTCATGACTCAGCCTCCGCCTCCTCCGTCGCGTCCACAACGTCAGCCCCCGCCTGTCCTGAGGCCGCGTACCGCGCGATTGAGGTGCTCCTTCAACGGCTGTGGGCCAGCGGGTCTGCACACAGCGACGGCCTCGCTGGCGATGGGCCCGTCGAGCTTGTGGAGGTGGCCCTGGATAGCACGGGGATGCATGACGGTGCCGCAGGCGCGTTGCTCTCGCTCGACTTTCTGCCTGCCGGCGCGGACGACGCCAGTACCGAGGACGAAGACGCCGAAGAGGCAGAGGAAGAAGGAGAAGACGGTGTGGGAGACATCGGTCAACCGTCCGCCACGTCATCCGCACCGCCACTGGCACGGCTCTTTAGCGTCCACGTCACCCAACTGGGGGAGGCAGCGAACACCTCGTTGGTCTTGTGCACCACATCCGTTGCCCCACCACCGTCCTCACCGCCTGCATCTTGTCTGCGTGCGTCGTGCACACAGCGTATGCCGGTGGCGCTGGCCGAGGCGTGTGCGGATGAGGACACGGAGAAGTCACCGGCTGCACTCGGTGCCCTCGCGTGCTTCATCACATTGGCCCCTGAGCGGCATTTGCTGGTCTTCTCCAAGGCGGCTAAAGGATCGACGTCCACCGGCACCGTGACGACGGTTATCGTGCAAGGCGACGGGCACGTTGAGATGGCCGAAGTCGACGACGAAGATGACGACGCCGATGAGGACGATGACGATGCGCAGGAGGCCGTCGTGGCGAACGAGGAAGCGGGCGGGTCGGAGGCGGAGGAGGCTAGTGCGGTGAAGCCTGTTGTGCTGGCTCTCCCCGGCATCGAGGCCCCGCTGCAAATCGCCGTCAGCCGATCACGTGAGTTCGGTGTGCTGGCAGCACAGAATAAGTTCGTGGTGCTGGAACTGTACCAGGAGTGAAGAGGCTCATAGAAAGAAAGCAAAAAGACTTGTCACAGGAAAAAAAAAGAACAACAACTATTAGAAGCCCATCATTGTTCTGATTGAGAGCTGCTTTTGAGGGTGTGCATGCTCGCCTGTATGGCTTCTTGACTGTATTCTCGTCCCTAATGCCAGTCACTAGTGCGTGCAATGAATGAAAAGACCAGGCAGAGCATGTTCCTATGGTTTGTGTGTCTGTCCGGTGCCCCATTTTCTCTTCTCACAATCGATCTCTCGTTCACTCACTCTATCTATAATCGTATCTTTCAACACACACACACACACACACACACACACACACACACACACACACACACACACACACACACACACACACACACACACACACACACACACACACAAATCAAATCAACAAATACGGAAGAAAGCAAAGTATCTTGCTCGTCACACGTCACACACACACTCACACACACATCCACCCGTTTCTCAACAAAACATGGAGAAGGTCTCTGATTTCCTCGAGAAGACCCACGCGAAGAAGGGCTTTTCTCTCGCTTTCGGTGCCGTGAAGGCTGTCGTCTCGTGGACGCAGGAGCGTCTGTGGCCCATCTACTCCGCGGCCCTGGTCGTGTGCGTGTTTCAGATGATTGCCATCTCGTCCGAGAAGCAGATCCTGGCGGATCACTACTACGGCGCTTCCGCTGCGGAGACGCTCACCGACGAGAAGCACGATGAGATTGTGAAGGACAGCAAGAAGTTCTTTGACGAGGAGGTCTCCCTGGCTGTCAAGGAGCGCGTCTGGCAGCTCCCGGCGCCGGAGTTCAAGCGCGAGTACGCTAGCCGCCACAACGCTGCCATCTAATCTGGCGCGTGACTCAAAACTGGTCGCAACGAAGGAAGGCAAAAAAAAAAAAAAGATGAAATGCCAAACGAATGAAAGAAGAAGAAAAAAACGTGAATCTCTCATGCGAGGAGCACGTGTTGAATACGGTGTGAAAAAAAGGATAAGCGAAGTGAATGCTACGTCGAGAGTACGCTCACGATGATGGTGCGCTTCGTTTGTTTGTTTTTTGTTGTTGTTGGCTGTCCTCGCTTTTTGGTATTGGTGTTGATGATTATTTCTCTAACGTTAAGATTTGTCGCTGTTCCTTCCCCTTTGTGATTTGGGCGATGTTTTGTTCATCTTTCACACACTCTGTTCTATGGTTAAACAAAAAAAAATCAAGCAAACAAAGTTGACTAGAGACCTCGAGATGAGCTTGGAGACGGTGGTGAAACGGCGTCATCGTCGTACTGCCAAGGTCTCGACGGAGCCATGGAAAGTGAGTGTGCAGGCATCTCTGAAATGATGCCGTTGGTCACTGGTGACTCGTGCTATGTGCTCTATGGCGTGTGTCATGTGCTGTTCTCCATTCATACACGCGTTGCAAAGCATGTGTACCCGTGTGTGTGCCTGTGTGTGCGTGTGCACCTTTCTTGGGCTCAGAGAGAAGAAATGGTGGTGTTACCCCACTGGCCAGCTTGTGTATCGGATCCTCTCACTTTTTCATCCTCTCCTTCCCCCCCCCCCCCCCCACCACCACCACCACATCTCACAACCATCAATCATCAACTCACTTTGATTGGCTTTCTTTTTCTTTCTTTCTTTCTTCTTCTACACGCGCCAGTACATTTGGCCTCATCCGTCGATGAAAGCGCGCCGTTAACACGCGACAACCTCAAGAAATATCGAGAACACGCAACAGAAAGAAAGAAAGAAAAAAAAAACGGTGGACCACTCTGACAAACCATGCGACGTGTGGAGTCTGAGTTGCGCATGGACGGCGCGTGGCCCCTTCGTGGTGGCGCCACACCGCCTCACCTCCTGGTCCTCGCCAGTCCCGTGCCAGCACCAGAGCCGGCCGCACCGGCACCGGCACCGGCACCGGCACCGGCACCGGCCCCTGCCACCACCACCACAACAACAACAGTGACGACGACGTCCACGGCGGTACCCACCCCTGTGGACCGTGATTCCGCCTCGACCGGACATCATCAAGTCAGCATGGAGGCATGTGTGCCGGATGACAAGACTCACACACCCGTCACCGACGCGGCCCTCGACGCGAGCAAGCCGGATGTGATTGCCTTCACGCAGTCAGGCCCCGCGCCCGTGCAGTCCGCTCCGTTCCCGAAGCCTGTGATGGCTCTGCCCAGCAACAGCAATAGCAACAACAGCAACAACAATAACGTGAGCTCACCTTCACCGCTCGATGCCGGCGCATCTTCGGCCAATGCGGACGAACGGGTGTTTGAAGAACTCCTCGACGCGGAGGTCGCCGTAAGTCTGAGCAAGCTCCGCGAGGCCGCCCGCTCCCTCGGTGTCCCCCAGAACCTCCGCGCTACGGTCTACCGCTACCTGCTCGGCATCGCCTCGATGGATAAGTCGAGTGAGATGACCTCCGAGCGTGTGCAGGAGAAGGACGTGGAGATGCTGTTGAGTGGGTTCCAGCGCCTGTGGGGCCAGGGCATGGCGGCCACGACTACAGGTCGCGTCGGCGCTGACGATGGCTCGCGCGAGGACGGCGGCAAGAACGCCGCTGGACGCCCCGGTGCTTCCGAAGCAGCGGGCGGCCCGTCGTTGCGGCACTACTACGGTCTTTCGCTCTGGCCGACGGGCACGAACGCCGGCACTCTGATTCGTGCAGATGAAAGCCCCTGGGCGAATGCCTCGCGCTTTGCCGCCTCGGGCACCGTCGACTCCTTCGCGGGCTGGTCGCATGAGATGGACTCTCTCCTGCGTAGAGCGCCGTTTTGTCATGATGCCGTGCGGCGGGAAAAAATGGAGACGGCGATGACGGCGCTCTACATGACACACCCAGACTTGTCCCCTGAGGAGATCCACTACCTGGTGGGGTTGGCGCTGCCGTTCGAGTGGGTGTGCAGCAGCGGTCGCGATGTGTTCTTCTGCGGCTACACCGTCTTTGCCGTGCAGAAGATGTTCGGCAACATTCTGCAAGATGACGCGTGCCTGCAGAGGCACTGTGGGCAGTTCCTTATGCTGCTGCGCGACACCAACCTGACGCTGTACAATCACATGTACGCACAGTGCATCACCACGTGGGACTGGGTGCCATCGCTGTTGATCATGCTCTTTGCGGACCGGCACATGCATCCGAGCGACCTGCTTCGTCTCTGGGATGCGTACTTGTCCGATGTCTGGGACTATGTTGGCTTTCCGTTGCATCCGTTCATTTGTCTGGCGGTGCTGTCCGAGCTCACCGAGGAGCTTGTGGAGTGTGAGAGAGAGGAGACACTGTTCCGCATCGAGCACCTGCCGCGCCTGCACATTCCCGGCATCATTCAACGTGCGCTCGCCACGCGCGAGTCGGTCATGTCTCGCGGTTTGCTTTGAACACACAAAGAAGGAAAAAAAACACATAAACAAGAAAAGAAAAAAAGTGCCGTCAAAGGTATACGAAAATGGGAGAAAGTGGCCACTGAATACATGAACAAAAACGGGAGATGCATTTCGGCGTGCATCGTCTTCGTTTGTCATCATGTTGTCGTCGTGTGCGGCCTCTTGTGCGCCATCATTCATGGGCATGGCCCCTTCCTACTAACATTTCTTCACTATTCACGACTCGTTTATCTCCTCTTTTCCTCTTTTCCTCTTTTTTGTGTTTGTGTACTGACTAACAGTGTGGGACGGAAAATTAAAAAAAAAACATCAGTTGGTGGAGCACACTTAGACGCTTTCCGCCAGTTGCCAATCATACACACACACACACACACACACACTTAGATCGTTAGATACCACAGTGCGTCTTCTTTTTTGTTTGTTTGCTTGTTTTCATTCTCGTTGGCGAACTAGAGGTGTTCACTATGAGTTTCGACCCTCACGCATACCGCGTAGCTCTTCTGGAGCAGCTCACGGTGGGGAGCACACCGCCCGTCTCCCCTTCACGACCCCCACCAGCAGTACCACCACCACCTGCACCAGCGGCGGCTCCGTCAGTTCGCCAAGATTTCTCCTCCGGCACCGTGTTCGATATTCTCGGCACCTCCTCCGCCCCTACTCCGTCTGCACGCGCGCCGCGTGGTGGTAGTGGTGGTGTGGTGGTGGACTACAGCACGGTTTCCATCACAGACCCCCCTCTGGCACCGCATGCTTCACAGACGACACGTCATCCGATGAACGTCAGCGCCCATCCATCCTCCGGTATTGATGGGTTAGTGCAGAGTCGTCTACACGCATCACCAATGCACAAGGTGCGGTCGTCGACAACGGCGGTGGCGGTCGCACCCGATCCTGGACGCGCGTTGTTTTCGATTCTAGACGAAAGTCCACGCTCGCTCATCGCCGACTTTGTCGACCGATGCCTTCTCTTTGGTGTGCCGGACGACGTGATTGCAGAGCACGTGCGCTTCATGATGTACTCGATGAAGGAGATTGTGACCCTCCACGAGGCCCTGCACACCCGCTATCAGCACGACCGCGTTCGCGACTTTGAGCTCAACGAGCTGACCAACATGGTCGAGCAGCAGTACGCCCTGGCCACGGCAAGTGGCGGTGGTGGCGGCGTTGGCGGGGCCACGCCCACAGATCACGGGTCCACAAATGTTCGTAGAGTGGATGGAATGTCCCCGCTGTCAGAGTCCCCTGTGCACGCTGAGCATCGCCCCCATGCCTCAACAAATAGGCACGTCCCTGTGTCGGCGGCGCGTCCGCGCAGCCCACCAAAGACACAGAAGAGGCCGAAGCCTCATGCGACGCTGGCGGTCGGCGCTAAATTGAACGGGTCTGCTTTCCTCCCGCACGACAAGAAGACCGGCGTCCGTCGCGGTCAGCGCGTGCCGCCTTCGCCCATCTCGCCGTATGACCCGTACGGTGACTCGCCGTCCTCCTCCTTCTCGGCGTCCTCCTCCGATGTCGACCTAGAGTCTCTGCGACGCGAGCGGCTCAAAAAGCAGCAGCAGCAGCAGCAGCATTATCAAGATGCGCATCCCAAGCGCGCGCACACACACCCACACACGAGCACGTTCACACCCACGCGTGGCTGTCCGTGCTGCCAGCCCGAGGCACCGAAGCATGCCACCACGGCACGCTCCACGAGGCCGGCGAAGCGAGCACACGCAGCAACAACAGCAGCTGCCGTCGCCGCAACGGCGGCACCGACAAGAGCACGGGCAGCACGTCAACGCACCACGCAGACGCAGCCCACAGCACGGCCGCGACCCAGTCCATCCGGCACCGACGCTGGCGTCCCTGGCTTCATGGCCCCCACGCACCTCAGCCGCACGCGCGAGAAGCTCATTGAGCAGGACCGCAAGGCCGCCGAGGCCGAGGCTGCCCTGGCGGAGGCACTGCTCATGGAGGAACGCTCTCCGTCACGCGGACCCTCGGCGGGACGGTCGCACCAGGAGGCACCGATGCACTCCGCCTCCGCTGCCATCGCCTCGTCTAGTGCTGGTCGCAAGAGCCCTGTGCAGTGGGTCCCTCCGCGTGCGACGCGCGCGAGTGCGCTGCGGGCCGCCTACATTGCGCAGAACAACGCCAGCCCTTTACACAAGGAGGATGACGACGACGAGGCGAGCGACTTCGAGATTGATCGCGACAACAAGGATCGGGTCGTGGAGACCAGGTCGAGGCCGGGCAATAGTCTCTCGCCAAACCGTCCCGCGCCGTCTCCGCAATCGAGCACGTCGTCGTCGTCGTCCCCGAGTCATCACCACCACCACCACCACCACGGAGGCAGCAGTCGCAGTGGCAGCGCCGGGGCCGCGTCTGCACGCAGCGTCACGGCGCCACCGCCACCACCACCACCAGCAGCAGCTGTGGCGTCCTTCTCGCTCGCCTCGCTGCATCCGCCCTCGCAACCACCGTCGCGTCGTTCGTCGGCGGATCGCCGCGACTCACTACCGCTGTCGCCACCCCCGCGTCTGAAATTTCTGCACGAGGCCCCGCCGCTGTCCGTGCCTGTGGAACGTGCGATGGTAGCGGCATCAGCACCGGCATCAGCAACGGTTGGTCGGCCTTCGTGGCACCGTGCGCGCACCCCGACGCCGCCCGTGCAGGTCACGAGCCCGCGTCTGCAGGTGTTTCTCGAGCGTGGGCAGCAGAAGGTGCGCGAGGCCGAGCGCGTGCTGACGCAGACCCCACCGGTGGCCTCGCTGAACAACTCCGGCCTCGGCCATCGCAGCGAGCTCGCCGGTGAGCGGCATCGTACCACCTCTCCGCGAAGAAGTCAGCCACTGCGCTTGCGACACTCACCGCGGAAGGACTCGCGTGGCAGTGGGGTGCCCAGCGAGGAAACCTTTCCTGTTCACGCGACGCACCCTGCCCGCGCGTCCGTGATGGGGCAGTATGCGGCGCAGACGCTCGCGCACAGCCCTGACAGGCATCAGACGGCGGGTCACTCACGAATCCGCCTCGTGCATGCGATGGCGGAAGACGAGGAGGACGTTGAGATGAGTGTAGTGGCAGCAGGTCAGTCACCTCTGGTCATGATCTCCCCTACCACGTCGTCGTCGTCCAACGCGTCAGAAACTGAAGTGGGGGCTGTGGAGGGGCCGCTGGTTGTCGCGGAGTCGCGCTCTCCGCAGACGGCAGAGCCACGGCTGGCAGCGGATGTGCAGTGGAAGATGCTGTACAGGACACCGTTGGCCGATAAGGTGTCCGATAAGGTGTGAAAAATCCCGGAGTGGACAGACAGACATATCCTTCTCATCCGTTTTTTTTTTTGATTCACTTTTGTTTTTCATCAGCTGCAATAGATCATCATATGCACACACAAAGAAAAAATTCCCAACAAAAACTCAATGCGCGAATGCGGCTGTCATACTTCAGCCGCACCCATGTCTCTCTCTCTCTCTCTCTCTTTCTCTCACACATCCTCATATATCCTCTCTTTGTCTTGTTCCTTTTTTTTTTTCTCTCCCCTCACTGAATACTCCATACAGTCGGAAGACGAAGGTGAAGACCACAAAGATAGCGTAAAGAAGCACATCAATAGAGAGAGCGAATAGACACCCTACGCATTATCCCTTCCTTTCGTTCCCCGGCTGCTGTCACACAGAGGGGCACACACCAAACAACAGCACAAATAGATATATAGAGGCACCGTGTTGTTGTTGTTGTTGTTGTTGTTGTTTTTTTCAATGCGCGAGTATCTTCGCGTGCTTGTGCACCCGTGCGCGCTGGGCCTGCCACCGGCGTACGCCGACATATACGCAGAGGCCCCTGTGGTGCTCGAAGCCTCCGTCGAAATCCCCACGACAGTCGCCGAAGTGAAACTCGCGAGTGGTGGCGGCTCCCTTCTCTCCACCCCGCCGCTCGCGCAGACCGCCTTCTCCACCACCGCCGCCGATGACGCCCGCGTACGCCCGCTCGGGTCCCACGGACAGACGGTGCTGACCCCACCCTTGTCCGCGTCCAGCGCGGCAGCACTCGGCACGGACGTCGCTGTCCCAACAGGGGCGAATTCCTCCGCGGCACCGGCAGATCGCGCAACGAGCTCGCGACTGCGTGCGGGGCTCGACCGACTCCGCATTGGCCACCGGACGCGCAGCCCGTCCTCAGCGTTGCGCGCGCAGCCTGTGAACACGCCATCCCTCACCCGCGCAACCCGCACCGATGCGGGCACATGCCACTCACACGCACTTGTCACAGCGGCCAGCACGCGCACCACGGGCCTAGTCGTGTCGAGCACGGCGCTCACGCACCCGCGCGTGGTGGAGGCCCAGCTGCACTATGTGTCGGCCAGCCTCCTGTGCGAGCTCGAGCATCGCGGTCTGCCTTTGCCGGCTCGACTCGCGGCCGGTCTCGCACGCGCGTCAAGCACGTCCCTCGCGGCGACAGCCTCGCAGTCGCTGGTGCCTGGTGTGCCTGACAGCACGACACACTACACGTCGAGTCTTGCCGTGCTGACCAGCGGCGTGCGTGCGTGCACAGTCTACCCGCTCGAGGAGGGCCGCTACATGGCCACCCTCTTAATCCCACCGCGTGTGTGGCAACTCTTTGGTCCGGCACTGATCGCGCTCATCGTCGGCACCGCCCTCAAAGGCTACGATGTCAGCGGGCCTGTGGCGGCGGCGAGTACGGCGCCAATCTACTTTCCGCTCGACGCGCGGCTCAAGGAAAACGCCGAGGCAGTCCAGGCAGCCGTGCAGAGCCGACTCGAGGAGATCGCCCGTGCCGTGGTCCTCGCCCAGACACCAGCGCACACGACAAGACGCGCACCTGTATCCGCCGCCATCACGTCGACGGCGACGGCCGACGTGGTGCTCCGTCGCCTGACCTCGGCACGCCCCTCCACTCTGCAATGTGGCGGCGAGGTGGTGCGTGCCGTCATGGGCCGACTCGTGCGCGAGGCCATCACGCAGCAGTCGTCCTCGCGCGGTCGCTCGGGTCGCACCGGACGGGGCGGGGACGTGATGGCGTCGGCCGCGCTCAAGGATGTCGAGGCCAGACGCTTCGTCGTGGCTGGGTGTGGTGTGTGGTGGGAGGGGCTGCCCGTGTACAGCAGCGCCGGCCAATCGCCGTCTTTTGCCACCGAGCCGGCCGAGAGCGTGTCGGCGTGGTATGACGATCAGCTTCTGCCGGCCGCGCTCGTGGTGACCATGGCACACCTTGCGCGTCAGGGGCAGGCGGAGAGGCAGCAGGCCGGCATCACGGAGGACCCGACCGGCAGCAGCAGCAGCAGCAGCAGCATCGCGGCGGCGGTGGCCGCGCAACGACCGACGGAGCGCCTTCTCGCCAGCTTTTCGCCTCATCAGGACGCCTTGCTGCGCGGCGGTCGCCACCACGTCAGCGGCGGCTTCGTTGACGTCTCCGTGGCCCGTCCTGAGCACACGTTGCGGGCGCCGTCGAGCCTGTGCGTGTGCGTGGCCGCGCAGTCGGGCTGGACAGTGGTGGTGCGGCTCGAGCCCTCCGCGGTGCCCTTTGTGGGGCAACCTTTGGAGGGGATTGTCGTCGGCGTGCGCGAGCTCTGCCGCCTCCACTTTGCTGCCCCTGCGTTCCAGACCTTCATCAAGGCCCACAGCCCTGCAGTGGCGCTGCAGACGGCACGCACGGTATCGGAGGCCCGTAGTGGGGGTGGGGGTGGGGGTCTTCGTCAGGCGTTTGGTCGATTTGCCTTGGCCCTGCCGCAGCGCCGGGCTGTCGCCGTGTACAGCGCGGCCTCGGTGGGCCTGCTCAGTCTTGTGCGGGCCATGCAGGTGCGTGTGCGCTGCGTGGGCCATGGCCTGGGCGTGGCGTTTTCCATTTCTGCGCTCGCGGCACTACAAGGAGACACCTCCCTCTTTGACTGGCAAGAGGATGCGCGCAGTGGGGGTCGGGGGGATGAGGCTCGTGAGGACGGTGAGGAGAGGCACACGGGCTGCGGCCTCGTCGATGCCCACACAGCGGCGTTGGTCTCTGCGGCGCTGAGCCTCACGCCGCTCAGTCGGCGGTCGTTTGCGAAGCGTGCCAGCCAGCGCGGCGGCGGAGGGATGGCGTGCGGCCCGCATAGCCTGTTTGCCCTCACGCAGCCATCGTCCTTATCCTCCAGCAGTGCTGCCTCCAAAAACGCGGCCATGCTGGACACAGTGACGGTCTTTCACGCTGTGAAGACCAAGGGCGCGTCGAGACGTCGCGCCAACGAAGCTGTCGCGTCGACCAGCACCATCCTCTATGTGGTGCTGGCGTTGGGCCGCAGTGACTACATGGCGCACACCAAGGGCGACTCGCGGACACTGCTAGGGCTCACGACGTGGCTATTGAACAAGGCGTACGCGTGAACTGACGTGCGACTCGTTAGATGAATAGATAGACATGAAAGGTCCGAGATGGACGAGAGATTGAATCGGCAAAAACAACAAAAAGACAGAAACAGATGAGCATGCCTCTGTGATTCATTGAATATAGCTCTGTATCATGATATGATTTCACTGTGTCGTGTACAGACATGAAAGAAACGTGAGCTCCCATTTCATCTATTCTTTTGTGTGTATGATGAGAACCTCGCGTCTCAGCGGTTGCGCTACTTGGCTGGAGTGCACCGTCTTCCAATCGCCTTTTTACACATTCGTGTCTATTTCAACCTCACCCTCCTTCTCCCTTTTTTTTTCTTTCTTTTCTTTTCTTCTTCTTTCTAGGAACACACATTCGTCGCATCAAGAGCGTCGAGGCCTATTTAGACTGCTGTTGCATCGTGTAGTGGCTTGCTTTGCTTTTTCTATTTTTCACTGCGGTGTGGTTCTAGAACAGAGGAGTCACCAAAAGCCACAACAACAAAAAAACGACAAACCAACCACACTGAGTACATTGCCTCTATACACAGACAGTATACCACTATTGGAAAATCACTCCGATTTTTCTTTTTCTTCTTTCTTCCTTTTTTTTTTCTTTTTTTCTTTCTAGAAATTGGCTATGCGGAGCCAAGCCTCCCTTTCAACAGCCGGCGCCCCGTCGTGGAGAGGTCAAATGCAGCAGCGCGAGGACGACCTCGTGCGCGAGCTCCTTGAAGCCGACGACGTCGACAATGTGCTCGCGCGCCTGGAGAAGGACCACTACAAGCGCATGTTCCCCGCGCTGCGCACGCTCACCTCGTTCGACAGCGGCGCCACCGCGCTGGAGGCCACGCCATCGACCGCCAGCGCCACCGCGACCGCCACGCCAGCCCCCACCACCGCCACTGCCGTGCCACCGTACACGGCTGCCCCTGCCTCCGCCGCACGCGCGCATCCGGTCGCGGGTGTCTCGCCGTCTCCGCTGGCGCCGGCTGCACGCGCGCACCCTGCCGCCGGTGCCTCCCGTCTCCCACCGCCGCCCCCGCCTCCACCGCCCGCGGCAGACGACGGCGTCGAGGACCGTGCAACGGCGACGGCGATCCCCGTGACATGGCTGCCCAGTCGGCGCAGCAGCCAGCACCCGACACCGCGGGAGTCCGCCCTCGCTCAGTCGGCGCTACACCCGCCGCCACCCCCACCGCCTCTTCCCTCTGTCCCTCGCGGGGCCGGTCGAACCATCACTCCAGCGCTGAGTGGGTTGTACGACTCCGTCCTCGACCACGGGCCCCAGCGCGGCAGCTCGCCGGCACCGGTCAATCCGGACGACACGTACGGCGTCGCCAGCCGCCTCGATCTGTCGGCGCCGGACATGCTCACGCCGTTTGTGGGGGCCTCTGGGGAGACGCGCGAGGGCCTCATGATGCCGCGCTTCAGCACGCAGACGCACTCGCCGCCGGGCCTCGGTCTGTACAACGGGGGCAGCGGCGGCGGGGTCGATGAAGGTCTCGAAGATCCGATGCACGGTCGTGTGGCGCGGCAACTTCAGCTGTTGCGCAACTACCGCGAGCTGGCCGATCTGTGCGCCAAGACCAGCGACCCGAGCGAGAGCCTCTTTGGCGCCATCACGCCCGAGGCACTGGCGCGTCAGCAGGCCGATCAGATCAGCGCCCGCCACGGCAGCCCGGTGACGGTGCACAACAACTACTTTTTTGGCGAGGCCGCCGGCTCCGCCGCGCGCGCAGGCTCCCCCGCGGGCGGTCCCGGCACCGGCAGCACCAACACGGCGAGCAAGCCGCGCAGTCACACGCCGAACCGCTCGCGGTCCCGTCGCACGAGCGTGGCGCGGGCGGACGACCACATGGACCGCTCCATGTACACGACCGCGAGCACCGGTGGGGGTGGGGGTGGGGGAGGTCGTGTGTTGCCTCCGCCCCCACAGCGCAGCAGTTCGGCGCAGCCCGCTGTCGGCGACACGGCCAGTCACCGCACGGGCCTCGGCATGACGTCCTCGCATGGCGCATTCAGTGAGGCCTCCTTGACCACCTACGAAAGCCCTTCCTCGGCGGCGATCGCCGCCAGCGGTGGCGGCCTGCTGCCCAGTACCTTGGGCACCTTTCAGCGGCGGCCGCCCCCACCGCCGCCCCCGCCTCTGGAGTCCCCGCTCACGCAGATGGTGACGGCCTACGCCTCGCTGCCGGACTCGCCGATGGCGCAAGCGATTGGGGGCGGGGTCGGTGGGGGTGGCGGTGGCGGTCATCATCCGTCCATGTCGGTCGCGACCTTTGGGGGCGCGACGAACAACACGCAGCACTCGCCGAGCCGCTCGCAGCGCAGCCGCTCCCACCGTCTTCACGGCCACCGTGATGTGTCCTCCACCGCGACCACCGAGGAGGCCGGCAGCTTGGACGACGAGGAGGGCGTGGAGGAGGACGACGACTACCCAGGCGACTTCCTCGACGGCGACGACGGCGAGTTTGGCGACGATTACGCGTACAGCGAGGGCCCCGCGCCGGCACCGCGCATCATTGAGCGTGAGCAGCACCGTCGACCGCAGCGTGACAATGGCGGCACCGGCACAACCGGTGGTGTGATGGTCGGGACGACGAACTACACAAACGGCGGCCACGCTGCCAGTGGTGGCGGAGGCGCGATGACGGGCAGCCCTGCCGAGCGCGCGCGGCCGCTCGACGAGAATGGCGAGCCGCTGCCCCCGGACCCGTTCGTCGGCCACAGCACCGGCGCCACCACCACGGATGGCCTCAACACGATTGTCGACAAGGGCAGTTTCAACAGCGTGCCGCGCCACTCCGGCAGCGTCGACCTCGGCGCTGCCGGGGGTGGGGGTGGGGGCGGCAGTGCGCGCAGTGTCAGCCGCATCAATGTCCTCAACGGCCAGGACGCGCTGGAGGCCGAGGCCCCTGCCAGTCACACGCGTCGTGCGAGCACGCGGCCGACGGGCAGCTTGCAAGGCACGGGCGGGTCTGCGGGGGCCGGAGGCGTGCGGAGCCGTCCGCGTCCGAGCGACGACCTGGATACGGAGGATGCGGATCATGACGTGGACCTGCACAGCGGCTCCCCTGTCGACCGCACGCAGCCGATGCTCGGTGGCCGCGGCACACGCCGAAGCAGTCGCGCGAGCGCCAGCGCCGTCCTCGGCGTGACCCCGGAGAAGCAGCGCAGTCGACGCGAGCGCGCCACGTCCGGTCGTGGTCGGGCCGCCTCCGATGATGGTGAAGACACGCCGGGCAACCCGCAGCTGCAGACACGCGACCCGCACGCGGCACGTCGTCGCACGGGTGGCGCGGCACGCGACATCAACGACTCACGTCATCGCCGACATCGCAGCGGCAGGGGCGACAGTCGCCCGCAGCGCACACGCCATCATCGTCAGCCATCTCGCTATGGCCGCGATGGGTACCCGTCGCAGCAGCCGTCCTCGTGGTACAGCGAGGGCTACGGGGACAGCGAGGACAGCTACAACTACAGCTACAGCGGGGACAGTCGGGGTGAACGCTCGCCGTATTCGAGCGAGATGTCCTTCGATGAACGTCGCGGTCATCGCCGTGGTGGGGAGGGCACGTCTCGCCCTGTGCGGCCGTCATCTCAGGGGGCCTATCGACCCGCCACGAGTCCGAGTCCGCAGGAGCGCAGCGGCACACGGACGCGCGCGAACACTTCGGGAGGCAGCCCCGCCAACAACAACAACAATAACAGTAGTGGCAGTCGGCGTGGCTCGTTGCCGTCTGGGCCGCTGGGCGGCGGCCGTGGCAGCAGTCCTTCACGCGGTGGGCGAGCCGGGACACCCGGCAGTACGTCGCTGGCCCGTGGACGCGGACAAGGCCGCGGTCGGGGCGCCTCGCCGCCGCAGCTGTCCCCGAATGCCGTCGCCCGCCCGGGGCGGGGCGGCACACGAGGGCGCGGTCGCGCTGGCGCATCGGCTGCCGTCGCGCGGGGTCGAGCGGGGGCGGCACCGGCAGCGACGGGGCGTGGCCGAGGACGCGGCGCCCCCACCGGGGCGGGCGGCGCGAACGCCACGCCCGTGCGGCGAGTGCCGTCGCCTGGTGGTCGCAGTACGGCCAGCACGCCGGTGTGGAAGCAGGTCGGCTCCACAGCCTCCACGGCGATGAACTCGCCGAAAGGCGACGCGGGCTTGATGCTCGGGGACTCCGCGTCGGCCGCGCCGGCCAGTGGGGGGCCGGCAAGGCGGCCACCGATGGGACGCCCCGGCACGGTGGGCGGCCCGTCGATGGCACCGAGTGTGCAGAGCACGGGGAATTCGATGGGTCGCGGCCCGTCCACGACGCGCGTGCACCCGGGCCTCCTCTACGGCTCCCTCCTACCGACTGCACCACCGCGGACGGCGTTTGTGCTGGACGACCCGTACTCGCTCGCGAACAACAGAGCCACGCAGGGGGCCATGTGGCAACAACAGCAACAGCAGCAGCAACAGCAACAACAACAGTCGCCACAACGACAGCCACTACGCCCGCAGTGGCAGCCCCACGGCATGGCGCCGTCCGCCAGTCCGATGCGTGACTCCACCGTCGGACCGTCGGGCAACACCGTCTCTCCGGATCACCCCGGTGACATGGCGGTGGTCGGTCGGCACGGCGATGTGCAGCCGCTGGTGTGGAAGTCCGGACAGTCCGCTACCGTGATGGGCCGCAACTGGCACGTGCCCGGGGCCCCGCACGTCGCGCTGACGCCACGCGCCTCCGTTCCGCCGCTTGCCGGGACGCCGGGGACTGGCATTTTGATGAACACGAGTCAGAGCACGAGCAATGGGCAAGCGGGCTTTTATGGTAGCACCTCGCCGCCTCCACAGGCTCCCCGGCCTCAGCCGCAGCAGCCACAACAACAGCAACAGCAGCAGCAGCAGCAGCCACAGCCGTACAGTGCTCACAGCCCTGCCGTCACGATTCAAGTCCCGACGAACTATCAGATGCCGACTTCTACACCAGTGGGGCCCGCCAGCACGGCCGCGCCAGACCGACGTCTTAGCAACTACGGGGCCAACGCCTCCTCCTCGGCTGCGACGACGCACATGGCCGCCTCGTCAAACCAGGCCAGGGTCAACCCCGTCACGCCAGCGCAGCGTTTTGGCATCGTGTCTCTCTCAGCGTAGCGGATGCAAGACGTGGGCGGAGAGAGTGACAAAAAGAAGAAGTTGTCGTTGGACACGATCACACTTTTTGGCACTCACTGTGCGTCTTGTCCCTCTGGCTTTCCTTGTGTCGTTTTGCTTTGTCTTGCTTTTATTTTTGCTTTCAAATATCTGTACTTCTACGCAAGCATTAGAATCTTTTCCTTGTTGCCGTCGCTGGGTTCCATCGTTCTTCCCTGTGCTGCCCACTCTCCTTAGACGTGCGTGTGTTCGGCACCATACGACTACGTGGGAAACCCTGGGACTTCTCACTTTCTTTTTCGTTTGTTCATGTGACAACTTCATCGCATTGTGCATCGTCCTTTACATTGCATCGTATAACGCATTGGTTTTTGTTTTGGTTTGTTTGTTCGTTAGCATGCGTTGTGTGTTGTTGTTGTTGTTGTTGTTGTTGTTGTTTCGTGTGTGTGTTGATGGTGCAGACATGGTTGCTCTTGTCTCTTGTTTTTTGTTTGTTTTCTTCCGTTCTACTCCACGCTGCCTCGACACACTTAAGGCCCTCACGCACGCCCCTTAGATACCTCTTTTTTTTTTTTCTTTTTTTTCTCCCCTTGTTTCTCTTGTTCGCCCCTTCTTCGAGTGAATCATATACGGTGCCTCTATTTACGCGAAAGACAAGTCATCGCACTGACGAACGAAAAAAAAAAAGAATTAGAGGATTGGCACTGCGCTAGTTTCACGTGCTTGTCGACATCCGCAGAAGGCTTTTCGTTCCATCTGTATGGTGTGCCTCTGCACATTGGCGTGCGGCTGTTTGCGTGGCCGCTCAGCAGCTCAGAGAAAGCACCTCTGTATCGCAGTGGCACTCCGATGCGTCAGCGGTCGGGGTGCGGCCCCGTGCGCTGTCGTCCAGCTGCACACAAGCACACGAGCAGTACTCCTCATCACTTCATCTCCACTTTCTTCATATCACCAACAAACACATCCCTCTATCCCTTTCCCCTCATCTTTCTCTCTCCATGCTGAAAACAAACATACAATCCACATTTAAAAGAGTGATTACGTGATTTGAATAGATACACCCATATACATATAGACGCGGTGACATTTGTGCTCGTTTGCTCGATCCTCCTATACACCCTTTCTCCTTTCATAGAATCATGTCTGCGTCACAGCCGACCGCCGCGAGTGTGCCACAGAGCTCCCAGCTCTGGGCCGACAAGTACAAGCCGCGCACGGTCGCTGACATGTGCTACCCTGTGTGCGCCAACAAGCTCAAGGCGTGGCTCGAGGCCTTCCAGCCGGCCGGCACAGGCGACCCGAAACGACCGCGTGCCGTGCTACTCTCGGGGCCGCCTGGCGTTGGCAAAACCACGACTGTGTACGTTGTCGCGAATCAACTTGGCCTCTCGGTCATTGAGTACAACGCGAGTGACTTCCGCAGCCGCAAGTCGCTGCGCGAGCACGTCTCCGACGTCACCAACAACCGCACCTTTGCGATGGGCGCGTCTTCGTACACGAACGCCGTTCTGCTCATGGACGAGGTCGACGGCTGTGACATTGGCGGCGTTGGGGAGATCATTGAGATGATCAAGGTGACGCGCCTGCCGATTCTGTGCACGTGCAATGATCGCTGGCACGCCAAGCTGCGATCACTGCTGAACTACGTCGAGGACATGCGCTTCACCCGTCCGCCGTGCAACATTGTCGCCACCTACCTCTGCGACCGCGTGCTCGCGCGTGAGGGCATCACGCTCTCCAAGCCGCTCCTGCAGGACGTCATCAAGCGCTCCGGCAGCGACATCCGCAACATGCTCAACAACCTGCAACTCTGGTGCCTCGACCGACGCTCGCTGGAACAGCGCGAGCTGGCGGAGTGCGCGGTGCAATCCGCCAAGAACGGCGATGTCGGGCTCTTCGAGTCGGCCGAGTACTTCCTCTTGCAGGGTACTTCGCACGGGGAGCGACACACCATTGAGGAGATGGAGCGCTGCTACTACAACGCGGACCTGCTCGACATGTTTGTGCAAGAAAACTACATTCACTTCAACCCGCACGAGGTAGACGGGCGGGACTGGATGACGGCGGTGTCGCAGGCCGCCACGTCGATCTCTCGCAGTGACGGTTTGCAGCGTATGATGTACCTCGAGCAGAACTGGTCTGTTTCGAGGGGTCACGTGCTGCTGTCGAGCATTGCCCCGTGTGTGTACACGCGCGGCAAGTACGAGTCTTTCCTCAGTGGGCAGCAGATCTTCTTTGACCGTCAGCGGCCCATCAAGTTTCCGACGTGGCTCGGCAACAACTCAACCTCGACAAAGAACAAGCGCCTGCTGCGCTGTCTGACTGTGCAGGCGCTGCATCCACTCAAGGGTGTGAGCGGCAACCAGGAGGACGTCGTCACCGACTACATTCCACTCGGCTTTGAGCGGCCGCTGACGGCACCGCTCATCACCAAGGACAAGGACGGCATCGAGGAGGTCATTGCGTTTATGGATCAGTACCGCATGCTGCGCGATGACTGGGATCTCGTCCAGCAGATCAGCCACTTCAAGCACATGACGTCGTCCGCGCGCATCGCCCACCCCGCCGCGGGCCCGACCAGCGGCGGCAGCGTCGCGACCGCCACTAAATCCGCCTTCACGCGCGAGTTCAACAAGACCCATCGTTTTGAGAGCTTCGCCAAGACGGCGCTCTCCAAGATTGGCGACACGGCCACGTCCGCTGTGGCCAACGAGGAGGACGAGGAGGGCGGCACAGACGGGGACAACACGCAAAACAATGACGTGAGTGCGTTCATCAAGAAGGAGACCAAGCCGAAGAAGGCGCCGAGCGCAGCCGCCAAGAAGGCGCCGGCCGCCGCCAGCAAGGCGAAGAAGGCGCCCGCGAAGCCGCGCGCCAAGAAGGCGGAGAAGTCGCCCGTGAAGAAGGCCGCCCAGTCACCGGCGGCAGCGGCGAAGAAGAAGAAGAAGGAAAAGCGCGAGAGCAGCGAGAGCAGCCAGAGCGTTGTCAGTGTTGATAGCTCCTCTGAGGATAGCGCCAGCGACAGCGACAGCGACTAGAGGACCGAACGCACGGGACTGTTCTTCCTTCGCGTAATGTTTTTTTTTTTGATGTTGTGGCGGTGGTGGTGGTGGTGATGGTGGTAAAAGTCACAGCATAGAGTCACTGTGGAATTGTGGTCCGATACAATACAGTTCTTCCTAAAATGCAACCCAAAAAAGGTCAGGTCGAGTGGTATGAAGCACTTGTATCAAAAAAATATATATATGGAAAATCGAGGGGCGTGATGGTACATTACTGTTTTGTGTGCAACTGCTGTCCGTCAGTGTACACAGACCGTTGATTGCTTTTTATGTTATACACCATCAGTGTGTATTTGTGGTTTGTGTTGGTGGTGGTGTTGCTTTTATTCTATATTGGTCTGTTCAGGTGGTCTTGTGCACACATTTTGCCAATCTCCCACCCACACGCATTTGCACCTGACCTTCTCTCACACAATACTTCACTCCTCTCTCTCTCTCTCTCTCTCTCTCTTTGTTTCTTTCTACATGCGCGCGTTGAGAAGCACAGACCGAAGTGTTAGACAGTGAACATGAGCTCTTCTCTAAAAGGGGCGGGGCACAGCCAAAGCCAGTCCTCCCAACCTCCACAATACATGCTCTCCACAGTCGCGCGGCCTCCGCCAGCGGTGGAGCACGTGCAGGTCGGCTCGTACCGTTTTCCACTCTACTCGCACCCCCTTTTTCGCGTGCGACTCGCGGAGAATGCGTACGTGGAGGAGCGCGTGCAATCGTGTCTGCGCGATCCGGCACTGTACTCGGCGCTGGACGACCTCGTCGAATCCCTGCTAAACCAGGGCCGTGCAGGCGCCTCCATGGAGGACATTCAGCAGCTGATGGAAGCGCAGCTCGGTGGGCTAGACGCGTACTGGCTGCACGCACAGGAGGCGAGCACCACCACCACCACTACCACAGCAGAGGCTGACGTTCCACGTCATGTCGCTCTCGACCACGCGTCTGTGGGCGGTGCCGGTGCGAGCGGATCGGCAGCGCGCGGGGCCATGCTGCCTAGCCTGGTGCCGGCCTCGCAGGCTGCGTGGAGCAGTCCCGTCACCGTCGGCACACACAGCAACACCAACAAGAACATCGACGAGGAGAACGATGGTGGCGCGTATCAACTGGCAGAAGAGGCGACCCATCGACAAGGCCGCTACCTATCCAGCACACACGACGCGCTGATGCCATCGGTGAGCCCACACGCCAAACACAGAGCCGGTGTGCTCTCGGATGACTTCGGGGCGGACGCCGACGCCGCCGCCTCCTCTGCCGCTACGGCCCACATGCCGCCGGCGTCCCAGACACGAAACTACTTCACGCTGCCGGCCGTCACGCCCGCCGTGGTGCCGACGCGCACCTACATGGCGACGAACACCACCTCGACAGTGACGCACTCTCTGTTGCCCAACGCCTCGGCGGGGGGCCGGGCATCAGCGTGGCGCGAGACGACGGGATCGACATCTGTTCCTCCGGATGACAGCCCACTCCCCAGGCCGCGCGCGCTCATCCCCGCCGGCTCTCTGCGCGGTGGCACACGCACAACGAAGAAGCGCCATCAAGGAGAGACTGGCACGGGTGCTGGTGCGCGGTCACGCAAGGCTGCCACAGCTGCTGCTGCTGCTGCTGCCGGCAGCACGTGGAACACTGGCGCCACGCTCCCACAGTGGCGCGGTGCGTGCCGGGATGCCGTCTACTCGCTGCTGCACATTCGCCTCGAGGAGGCCGTGCTGGACGGCGGTCCTGACAGTGACAGCCAAGAGGAGGCCGCTCGCTGGCAAGGCCGGCAGGCGCGCATGTTGGAGGCGATCGCCGATGCCCGGGAGCATCAGCGTGCGCTGGACGGGGCCACGCTGGCGACCATGGCGCCGTCTGCGTACGCGGCCCTTGACGTCACGCTCGATGGCAACTCGACGTGTCTGAGTCACCGCACGCAGTCTGGCGTCGCTTATCCTCGCGTCAAGATCATGGCCCAGAGCCGTGCTCTGTGCGCGCAGAGACCACAGCCCACCCCATCCGCGCTGACACAGCCACACATGGGAGGTGGTGGTGGTGGTGGTAGTCAGCGCCAGAAAGCACTGGCTGGGTCGACGGCGTCGTCCGCGCAGAGTGTGAAGGCACGACGCGTGGCCGCAGAGCATCAGCGCACAGTGGCGCAGGCGCAAGCACGTCGCCGAGAGGAAGAACAACAGGAGCAGCGCCGACGGGCGGGACTGGACCTGGCTCCAGCGTGGTGGTGACCGGCAGCATTTGGTCCCACAAGACGATGTACAGCACACCTGGTGTATTTCCGCACCTCACACACACTTTATCTATTTACTTCTTTTTCATTTGCTCTTGGAGAAGACGTAGTCAAAACAAAACAAAAAGAAACGCGATTTTAATCTCCGTCCCATCGTGACTGTCAGGAAAAGGGATGGAAGGAAGAACACAAAATGCCTGAAGTGCCACATGTGCGGTGCATGAAATGCGCTCACACACGCACACACACATGACAGTGCGAGGCTTTGCACGAACGAACACCCTACAGCGAACTCACTCTTCCTACTCCCCGATTATTATTATTGTTTTATTGCATCTACCCAACTGTGAAGAGGCACAATTCAGAAGTGAAGCGATGAGCAAGTCCGCCGCCAAGAAGAAGGGCCTTTCCATGGAGGAAAAGGTGGTCAAGGTCGAAAAATGGTTCCACCTACACCCCCAGCCCTACACGCTCAAGGAGCTGATCGCGCAGGTGCCCCGTGCAACGGGCGTTATTTTTCAGAGCATTGAGGAGTGCGTCGAGCTGCTGGTCTCCGAGGACCGCGTCCGGCAGGAAAAAGTCGGTGTGCACACACTCTTTTGGTGGTTTCCGACCACAGACGCGCAGCGCGAGTGGGAAGCCACTGTGGGCACCAAGGCCGGACAGGCCGCTCCCGCTCAACGAGCTGCAGACAAGGCCGCCGCCGCGCGGGCGGTCCTTCAAGACCTTCCTCTTGATGAGCTCGAAGCCGCTGTGGTGGAGGCAGAGACGGACGCCATGCGCCTGGACGAGGCCTTGTCCGCCCAGTGCAGCGCCATTGGCACCGAGGCGGAGCGTCAGCGCGATGCCGCCGTGCAGCAGGCCCATCTGCACGATCGCCACGCTCTGCAACAGAAACTCAGGGCACTGGCCTTGTACGACGACGACTTTGTGGCGGCGCTGCGGACAGGCACCAAGACGGCCCTGGACGCCGCCAACCGCTGGACGGACAACTTTTTCCTGCTTGAGCAGCACGTCGTCACGACCATGGGCCGCAGCGCACGGGAGCTCCGGCGAGGCTTGAACGTCCCTGTTGAGCTCGACTTCATCTGCACGCTCCCCGCGGGGGACGCAGAGGACACAGAGGCAGTGATGGAGTCGCCCATCGAAGTGGCAGAAGACGAGGCGCCAGCCGTTGTTGCGGTTGTTGTGGAGTCAGACCCACCGGCCACGCCATTGGCGCCGCCTGCGCCAGACCTGAGCGCGGACCGTCAGGCGGCGGAAAAGCCGGCGGCAGTCGTTCTTGACACGCCACCCGCGGCCACACCGCCAGCCGGCACGACGCGCAAGGCGACGGCGTCCACGAAGAAGACCGGCAAGAAAGCGGCCTCTGCTGTGGTTGTCGTGGCGGACGCCGTCATCCGTGACGGAGTGGTGGTTGATGTGGCGGCTGAGGGATGTGTGCCGCCTCCGACCGACGTGGCAACGTCCAGCAAGTCGCGCAAAAGGAAGCGCGAAAAGGCGTAGTGCACTACCCCATCAGAACATGTTTTGTTGTTTCCCTTTTTTTTTTGGTCTCTTTTTTTTTTTCAGTGTTTTTTTTTCTTCTCTTTCTGCTACTCAACTGTGTATTTTATTCTCCATAATTACAGAAAACAAAGCCCAGTGGTGGACTGTACCCTGGTCCACGCGATCATGTCATCATTCCAGCTGAATCTCGTTCATGTTAGCCGCCTCTTCATCATATCCACACTTGCTCCTCTTCTTTCTTTCTCTATCCATCTATCTGTTGGTGTGCATTTGTTGCTGTTAAGCAATCGAAAGAGTAGACTGTATTCTATCGGAGTTTTTCACTCCCTCCCTCCCACCCCTGTCACACCACCCGCCAAAGGCACAAACAGCTGCTGTCGTCGAAAATGGTGTCCTTGGCTGCCCTTCGCCATATTATCGGCTATTACCCCGCCACACCCACCAGCACAAAAATACTGCGGCCACCCCTGTGTTGTTCCCCCTACGAGGATGAGGATGGCACCGACAACAACAACACGAACAACAACAATAACACTGTGGCGCACCATCCCCCATTCGCCGTCTCTGCCACCACGCCGCGTGTGCGCTTTCTCGTCGAGCAGATTTGCGGGTACGAGGTGGAGGGGGTTGATCTCGTCGGCCTTCCGTACAACGCGCTGTGCCGTCACGAGGTCGTCTCCTGGGCCCGTCGTCTGTCTGCCGGCGAGGACGCCGACGATGACGACACGGCCAGCACTCCCGAAGTGCTGGCGCTGCTGCGGCGTGATTCCGCGCTCGTGAGCGTGGTGCACGACCTTTACGACCCTGCGGTGTTCATCTACACGCGCTGGCTCGTCTGCACGCACGTGCGTATGTTGGTGGAGATGGCCTGGTGGCTGCGACGTCCTCTGAGTCCCTCCTACGCGACGGAAGAAGTCGCCAAGGGCTTCCCTATCTGCGCCCTTCACCTGTCTCTGCGCCACTTGTACACAGCCGTGCCCTTTGCGGAGCTCGGCATTGCCAGCCTCGTTCGTTCTGTTCATGTGGAGGGCCGGCAGACGGACCTCAGCACGCTGAGCCAGTGCACCAATCTGCGCAACCTTGACATGAGCAACTGCGAGAGCGGCGTGCAGTCCTTCATGGAGGACCTCGTCGCCCACACACCCGATCTCGCCAGCGTGCAGCTCGCCAGCAGCGCCACGACCGACATTAGCTGGGTGCGTCCGCTGACACAGCTGTTGCGCGTGTCCTTTGTGACTGCCACGTTGCTCGAAGACACGAGCCCTCTTTCCGCCTGCCGTGCCTTGCGCAGCGTGGACCTCTCCTTTTGCGATGGACCTCCGTCCATGCGGTTTGTCAACGACCTGCCGCACTTGGCCGTGCTGAACTTGCAGGAGACGCCCCAGCAAATCGCCGAGGACCTCACCGGGTGCCTCAAGGAGATGACCGCGCTGCGTGTGCTGAATGCGAAGGACTGCGCCTGGGTGGCGCAGGTCACCGGTGAGGGCTGGTGGCGCACACTGCGTCATCTTAGTGTGGTGCTCGCGAGTGGGGCCCCGCTGGACAACTGGCTGCCTCACCTCACCGACGTAGCCGTGTTGAACGTGTCCTACTGCGCGGAGCTGGCGGACACGACCGAGCTGGCGCGGCTCACGCACCTGCGTGTGCTGACCCTGACGGGCTGCACCAATGTGGAAACGATCGAGCCCGTTCTTCTGTCTTGCCCGGCGCTCGAATCACTGGATGTGGCGAACTGCACGAGCCTCACGTCCCTGTTTCAGTCCGACCCCGCCGAGCACGGACGCTTTTCTTCGCGGCTCCGTGAAGTGCACGCCCGCCGCTCGGGCCTGGAGGACCTGTCGCACGTTGATGCACTGTTGCACCTGACCACTCTGGACATCACGGGTTGTGAGTATGTGGAGGATTTGTCGATGCTCGCGCGCCTGCCCCACTTGGAGCGCGTGTGGGCCGCGCAGACGAGTGTGAGTGACGTCGAGTGGGCGGTCACGTGCCCGAAGCTGCGCGAACTTATCTGGGACGAAGAGTAAAAAATTTCTCTTTTTTCTTCTTCTTCACACGACAACAGAAGCAAGCCCAACAAACAAAAATGGCCAAAAAAAAATGTCAGCGAGATGCTTGTAGAGACAAGCGACAAAGGATTCTCAAAAAAAAAATGAGGGAGAACAAAGAGCACATTCACAACTCCTGTATCCCTCAATGATCCTAATACACAATTACTTTCAGTTTTGTTTTCTCTCTTACACACGCACATGCCCCAAGATGGCTGTTTAATTTAAAAAAAGAAAATAGTAACGTTATTCAGACACCTATTGCACTTTACATTTTTTTCTGGTTCGACTCGGTTGTTGCTGTTTTTGTTGTTTTTTTTTTTCCTGGCATGAACATTTGTGATCAGCGAGCCCAAGACACGCGCTACCGCGTGTTGATTTTACAGTGATTCTTTTTTCCCTCTCCCCCTTTAACAGCAACCAACCTTTTTAAGAAATCCTCTCTTCTTCTCTTTTTATTTCTCTTCTTTTCTATTTTTGGATTTTTTCCATTCATTGTCTTGGTGTTCTTGTTGTGCGCGTGCTGACACGAACTTGGAAAATCAAAGTAGGCAGATCTAAACAAAATCATGAATGCGTACATGTGCGCAACCAAAATCACAGCAAAAAAAAACGAAGACGGATGTCATGTGCGCGTTTGTTTTGCTGTAACGGGATCTATACTCAGTTCTCGACTAGCCACTTTCTCATCATCGTCTCTCTCTCTCTCTCCCCAAACCCTTGATGCGCCATTCTTTTGTCTGCAACAGTCACAGGTTCAGCAGGAGCTATTTTTGTTTACATTCCCATACTCTGTACTTTTTTTTCTTTTTCGCGCGCTAGGCTTCCACGCCGCGCAGCAATCACTTCTTTGTTTTTTAGCAGACACTGTTCACAGGAGCTGTATTCCTGATATCTTGTCTCTCCTTTTGTCTCCGTTTTTGTGCAGCACACTCTGCAGGCCCCCCTCTCCATTCAATGCCGCGCGACTCCTCTACGCCGGTGAACAGTGCGCTGACCACATCGTCAGCGACGTCCCTACTGCCTTCTACCGCAGCCATGGCCACGCTCTCTGTGTCCCAGGCGACGTGTGATCGGTTGTGCAGTGCGGCTGCGCTTCTGCGCATCACCCCCGATGCCTTGATCCGCCGCCTCCTATGCGACTACCACAACGCTCTGGGTGGCCTTCCGACGGACATTATGTTGTACATTTTCTCGTTTCTCGACTACTCCACGATTGCCTCCATTGTCTCCGCGGTGAGCAAGCGGTGGGTGACGGTGCTGCAGCGTGATCCAGCACAGCAGGCGAGCTCGTTACGGCAAGTCCACGGTGTGCACCTGCTTGATCCTGTGCGCGGCATCTTCTACTTTCCGCGCGCACTGAAGCGCGTTCAAGTCGGCCGAGACGCGAGCGGTCGTGCTATTGGCGCGGGCAACAAACCGCCGGACACGTTAGCTGGTGGGGCTGGCCGCGGGTCGGCCTCGTCTGCGGTTCCGTTTAGCTTCCTCACGGTGGACATTCGCACGCAGGATGTGCGCAGCCTGCCGTGGGCCTCGGTGAAGCACATTGTGCGCCAGGCCACGGAGGACGAGAAGATGATGTACGGCATGATCCGCACGCCGAGCCTTCAAAAGCCGGAGAATCCGGTCCTCATGCAGTCCGCGATGGTGACGCACGACAGGCTCGTGTACATCTTTGGTGGGCAGACGTACGAAGGCATCGTCGTCAATCGCTGCTTCTGCTACAATCCTCAGACCAAGCGCTGGCGTCCCCTGCCGCCGCTCCGCGAGAAGCGCGCCTCAGCAACGGCGGTCGTGTCCATGGGCAAGGCCTACGTCTTTGGCGGCTACGGTGAGGAAGAGCAGGTGCTTGACACATACGAGGTGTTCGACCTCGCCACCAGCACCTGGGAGCGGCCGCCAGCGCTGTCTTTTCTGCCGCACGCCGACTCCGCGTACGAGCTCAGCGGTCGCAGCGACCCATCTCCGTCAGAGGCCACGAGCTTCGCCAACACGAGTGCCGGCACCGCTCTCGGTGACCCGAGCGTCGCCACACCACGCCCGGTCGAAGCGGACGCGCACGGGGACGCGGCTGTCGATCCCGGGCCGTTCCGCATGCCGGAGAGACTCTGTGGTGCCGCCGTCGTGGCGTACAAGGATGTGCTGCTCTTTGTCGGCGGCTTTCGACAGTACATTGCACCGACCGACACGGCCGTGCACTACTCGGCGCTGAGCAGCGTCACGAGCACGCCGTTGCATCCCAACGCGGCGGGTGGGACGCGCATGGTGCCGTCCATGTCGACCAGCTCGATGGACGCCGCCGGGGCCGCAGCTTTTGCTGAGGTGGTTGCGGATGAAGTCGCTGTTCTATCGCGTTCTGCCGCCGCGGCTGCACGTCCGCGTACGACAACCACAACGACAACGACAACGATTACGCCGACAGCTCATCCAGCGGCGGCCACGCGCACCACACCGCCGCCGGCCAACAGTGCCGCGACACCACCACCACCACCACCACCGCCATCCTCTTTTGACGCTCCGCCGGCATCTGGTGCAGCGACCGCCGAGTCCGACGGCAGCGCACCGATGGCAACGACGCTCGGTCACGGGGATGGTGCGGAGGCAGCCCCAGTGACAGAAGGAGAAGACGCGGGGGCTCAGCCCGCCCCACTTCTCCCGCTCCCGCTTCCGCGTCGTCAGAGTCTGACGCTCGACGGCCCCTCCAGCGGTGAAACTTTTGTCTGGGTCTTCTCACCGCGCCTGCAGCGGTGGTGGCTGAACGGCCCTCCCCTGCCCAGTCCACGGGCCTTTGGCAGTGCAGTCATCTTGTCCTTCCCAGGGACGCTCGGGACCTGCCTGTGCTACTTTGGTGGTTGTGTCAGTGCCGATCAGCCGGAGACGTCCATGCTGTACATCCCCCTGCGTGAGGACGACGCCACCATCACCACCGCCACCATGGTCACACCAAACAGAAGCCACGCGGCGGCAGCGGCGCCAGAGCTGGCCTGCTCGCATCACACCTTCCTGCGCGCGGCCGAGGAGCCCGCACTTCGCGCCGATCGCCACGTGCCTGGCAGTGCGGTTGTCATGCGCACGTACTTCCGCGACCCACGACGTCTCTTGTGGCACCGTTACTTGCGCATTCCCCTCGGTGGTGCCTTTACATCGGTTGCGGTGATTGGGAAAGAATCGGCGCGCAGCGCGGTGCTCAGCGCGTTCTACCCGACGCCTAACATTGGGGCCTGCTACGTGAGCAAGCTGCTGCCCGCCGAGCTTTGTCAGCGTGACGAATGGCGACCCAGGACCACGCGAGCGGTCGCCTCAGCCTCCACCTCGAGCAACGACGAAGAAGAGGGCGATGAGGAAATGAACGCGGAGGCGATCAGCGCCGCCGAGGTTGCTACCGCACACGCGGCCACGCGGCTCACCACGTCGTCCGGTCAGCAGTCCGCCTCGAGCTTCAGCTCACCCGCAACGGATGCCTCCTCCCCGGCGCTTCCCGGCGTGCTTGCCGGCGGAGATTCGTACTTTCATTCGGCGGCGGCCATGGATGACGGAGTCGGCACGCCGGACGATCGTGCCGTGCGGCATCTCGATCCGGCTCTGTTGCGCGTGCGTGGACAAGGCAGCACCAGCACAAGCGGCGGCCCCGGACCGACCACGCTCTCGGCAGAGGCGACACCTGTGCGTCGGGAGCAGTACCGCGACGTGCAGCAGCTTTTGCGCACGGCCGTGGATGCGGCCTCGCAGCACCGACCACGCAATCCGCAAACCGCTGGTGCCGAGCATCAGTGGCATCTGGCACCGCTCTCTGAAGTGAAGGTGCGCGATGATCTCACGGGGCGGCCCTTGCTGAACCGCGTGTCGTGGCGCGTCCAAGCGCTGAATGCGAAACCGATTGTGCCCATCGAGTAAAAAAAAAAAAAGAATGAGAAGCGAACGCACTCTCCCTCCTCTCTTTCTTTCCGTGTGTCTGTTTCGACTTTTGCATGCATTTCGCAGGTGTTCTGATGTGCATGGACTCAGTAAACACAGGAAGGAGGAATCTTTCCCCTTTTCCTTCCCATCATCGTTGTTTTGCATCCCACCATTCATTCTTCTCGTGTTCATCGTGACTAGCCGATTATTTCTTGATCATTCATTCTTTCCTATTTTTCTTTCTTTCTTTTTTTCTGCAACTGCGGGCGGGGCGTATATTCTTGGCGTGAAGCCTGTGTATCTGGTGATTCCGCTGTCGGTTTGCTATATCCTCTCATTCGTTCCCTTTGATTGTTTGTTTCCCCCCTCACTTGTAGCCTCCATTCGATAGGTTTTCTTTTCTTTTCATCATCTCTGTGTTTGTGTGTTGCTGGCGTTTGCTCACGCTACGACGCGTGTTTCTAGACCAAAAAATATAGAATAGTTTCAACGGGCACACGCTCCACAGTCCGTTCTGTGCCACTTGCTCATTCAGCAGGCCATGAGCAATGTGTCTCCTCCTCCCGTCTGCGACCAAACATATTCATTCCTCCTCCACCTGCAACGTCCTCCTCATTCCCGCTCTCTTTCTTTCTTTCTTTCTGTCGTTTTCCAGGTCAATCAAAGCGTGTGTCATATTTTTTGTGTTTGTCTTTGAGGGTTTTACTGTTTGTCCTTTCGCACCATTCTCTGTGACGACTCGACATCATGGCTGCCACTACTGTCAAGGAGGCCATTGCGCGTTATGAGGACTTCGAGTGGAAGCAGCGCACGGAGAACATGTCGGACGAAGACCGTGAGGCATTCCCCAAGGTGGTGGCCGCTCAGGAGGAGAAGGTCTTGCTCATTGGTATGCTCCCCCCAATCGTGAAGATGGACAAGGAGATTTCGAACTTGAAGGAGTGCACGCACCTTGGCCTTAGCACCAATGCGATTGAGAAGATTGGACCGGGTCTGAAGGAGCTCAAGAAACTCAAGACGCTGTCCCTGGGACGCAACAGCATCCGCAAGCTCGAGCAGCTTGACCTCCCGCAGCTCGAGCAGCTCTGGGTGTCCTACAACCGCATAGACAAGCTGACGGGCCTCGACAAGCTGAAGAACCTCAAGGTGCTGTTCATGAGCAACAACCTGATCAGCAGCTGGACGGAGGTTGATCGCCTCGCCAGCCAGTGCCCTGAGCTCACGGATGTGCTCTTCCTGAACAACCCTATTCAGACGAGCGCGTCGAGCATGCAGGAGTACCGGTACATGGTGCTCCAGCGCCTGCCCAAGCTGACCCGCCTGGATGGTGTCGTTGTCGACCCGGAGGAGAAGGAAGAGGCCGACAAGCGTCGCTAAACACGCGAAATGAAAGGATGATGAGAACAAAAAGAAAAAGCAAGTGGGAAAAGAGCGAACTGGTCAGGAAGAGGCGGAACCGAGAGAGAGGCGCGCTTTTCCCCGTTTGATTGTCGTTGTGATTTTCAAATTCTTTTTCCGTTACTCTGTTTTTTTTTATTTTGTTTTTTTTGTTTAGTCATTCTCCAAAATGTAGGTTGTTTTTTGCGTGTGTGAATATGTCAGCTCGCTTCTTCCAGCCCATCTGGTTGAGAGCACGGTTTAATGTAAATACAGGTGAAAACTAGACATCCAGCTCGAAGCTAATAGTCACACAAAAAAAAAAGTGTCGAAAAAGAGAGGGAGGAACTATAGTGCTGTGTAGCTGTGCCGTGACGAATGCACGATTCACGTCAGCAAGATATGTTGCCGAAGTGCAAGATGGCCGGGGACGGGTGTTACTTTTTCGTACAACGTAAACGCCTCACACGTTGGCGAAGGCAACTGAATCTTGCTGTCGGATACTTCCTCGCGTGTGAGATCAGTGCTCGCCACGCGTGTCACCTTTTCTTTTTCAATGAGAAGTGGCGTTACGATCTCACTTTCCCTCTCTCTACGTGCTTCCCTTTGTCGCTTTATCATTACATCCCACTCCTTCTTCTCCTCTATGTATCGATACTTCCTATTGTTTTTTCCTGCTTTAGCGCTCAGTCGTTGTGAAAGTGATCCGATCACAGACACAACCCAACAAAACAAAATATATAGTTGGCATCTTTATTGGCATCACTGCGTCGACATGCAGACACTATCATCTCCTGCGGCCTCTCCGGTGCGCATTCACCTCAGTGATGAGGCCTTCACCGTTCGCCTATCCTATATGGACGCCTACGTGCTCCCTGCGAGTGCGGACCCGACCTCCTCCTCCTCCTCCGCCTCCTCTCCGGTCGGTCTCTTTTTTCCGTGCGCGACGCTGGTGTCCTCGCACACGCCGCGGAGCACGACCGTCGCGCCGTCCGAGGCTAGTCCGTCCCCCGCTCCCTCGGGTCCATCCGGTGCCGCACCCAAGACTGACCGAGCTGCCGGTCACCACGAGGCACACGGCGCGACCGATGCGCTCGCGCAGGAAACTCCGCTGCAGCACGCGCTGCTGGCATGGCAGTGTCCCTTGTGTGGAAGTGTCGACGCGGAGAAACTCGCCTGGATTGATCAGTCCTTGCCGTCATCATTTGGCGCCGCTTCTTCTTCTTCGTCGTCGTCTCTCACGACAGCAACGACAACGGATCGGCGGATGGCCAAGTTGATGGCACGGAAACTGGCCAAGACGCAGCAGCTGCGGCGCTCGTTGGCGGTGCCGCGGCTGTGTACGCAATGCCATCTCTGCCCGCGCTGTGGGGGTGGAGGGGGCCTCGCGATGCGCCTTGATGGGGCGAGCTCACGCGCGTGCACGACCGGCACGCCCACCGTGGGGCTGCAGACGCGCATGACGCCCGACATGCACTACGGTGCCGTCTGTGCCTACTGCCAGTGGAGCAGCTTCTGCAGCTTCGAGGAGATGGGCGGCTTGACGCGCTACCTGCAGGCCATGTCACCTGCGCAAGCGCCAGTGCTTCGGTCCTGGCGGCGTGCACAGCGTGAGCTTCTGGACCGCCTGGTGAAGCACCCGAACTTCTTCGTCGAGGGTGAAGAGAGTCGTGGTGGGGGTGAAGGTGCTGGTGGTGGCCTCAGTTACTCGAGGGCAGCGTGGGAGCAGTTTCTACGGGTCGAGCGCGCGCGTCGTCGGGCTATGGCCGCCGACAAGGCCACGCACAGTGCCGGGCCATCCCTCCAGCGCACCGCAGCGGCGGCAGCACCTCTGCTCGGTGGACATGCCACCCCCACCAGCGCTGGCGAAGCGGATGTCTACGCGGCGGCTGCACGCGGCGCGGCCTCGACACACCGGGCCGTGGTGCTCGAGGCGTTGCGCGCGTGCTGTCGCCGTATGCATGAGGCCCAGCACTACAACCCTACGTCCGAGGCAGCCGCGGTGGTGGCGGCCTCCACCACTGATCACACAGCGTTGAGGCCTAGTTACGCGCACTTTACACCTCTGGCCTCTGTCATGGCGGCGGTGGAGGCACGGATGAAGAGCCATGCCGACGCCACGTCGCACAAGACGCCGACCGAGGTGGAGGCGGAGGGGCAGCAGAAGCCGCCATTAGACACCGCCGAGGCGGCGCTGGTGGCACGCACGCAACAGGCGCAGCTCGGCCTCGAGCACGAGAACGTCGCGCATCCACACTTCACTGCGGAGACCGTCGCCGCGTTGCTGCGGCCGGGGGTAGGTCTCACCACAACAACGGCAGCCGGCTCGCTACGAGGACGCCTCGGCAGCCCCTCCGCTGGCCTCACGCGTGCCCCTCTATCACCGGCTCCACCAGCACAGGTGCTGAGCACACCGACGCCGCCCGGGCGAGGCACAGTCGCAGGGGAAGCCTCCACGAGTCGCCTGAACGCCCTGCCGTCGCATCTCGAAACTTTTCTCGCCGAGCAATCCGCCCTCGAAGCCCATCAGGGCGCAGCCTCGGCGGCCTCCAGCGCTGCGGACGGCACCGCCCCGTGGCTCTCTAGCTTGATGGCGTTTTTTATCACACCACCCAATAAAACACCGCTGACGGCCTTGTGCGTCGAGGCAAGCGTGCCGGTCGCCGGTCTGCGTGCGTCTGCGAGCGCGGCAGAGGCGGACGAGCGCCTGCGGGTGGTATCTCTGCTCGGTGTCGCGGCGAATGCGGACCCGCGCATCGCCAGCGTCGTCGAGTACTGGGCCGCGGTGCTCATGACACGGTTCAGTGAGAGCCGTGCAGCAGCGCGCACCGACGACAAGACGCGCAAGGAGGAGGGTGACGACGACGACGACGACGACGACGACGACGACGAGGACGAGACCGCGTTTATCGGCACCACCGGCAGCGCAGAGAAGCCTTCGACGGCAGCCGCCATTGCCTTGACAAGCTCTGCCCGCACCCGTCGTGCGCTGCCCTTGCTGTTGCCGCTGCGTCGCTCGGCCGTGTGTCTGCTGCCCCACCTGCAGTACCTGAGCACCACGTGCGCCTTCTCACAGGCCAGTGCTGCCACGCCAGGACGTCGCGTCATTCATCAAGTGCGCTTCCACCTTGTC
Source organism: Wallacemonas sp. Wsd (assembly GCA_030849645.1). Taxonomy (NCBI): domain Eukaryota; phylum Euglenozoa; class Kinetoplastea; order Trypanosomatida; family Trypanosomatidae; genus Wallacemonas; species Wallacemonas sp. Wsd. Next base: position 285,579 of record JASANQ010001319.1, read on the forward strand.
AACCTCGGTGCACACGAAGTGCTCGTGCAGCGCATTTCCCTCGCGCGCTGCAGCGGCTTCCCGTCCGGCAGCCGTGTTGGGCTCTGGACGACGGCAGACACCGCCGCTCACGATGCGTCAGCGGCAGAGGGAGAGGAGGCGGAAGAAGAGGAGTGGTGCGCGTACGTGATCGACGAGGTCAAGAGCGAGCCCGGTGGCGTGTGGCGGCCTTGCGGTGCGGCGACGAGCAGCGCGCGCACGGTGCCGCCCCGTGGGCCTGGGCAGCGGCCGGAGGTACCTATGGAGGAGATGCTCAAGGGATGGTGCCGCCTCGCCCCTGCTCATGACATGGACGCCGACGTCACCAGCACGGCGAGTCATACGACGTGCACGACTGTGGAGAGCGCGGAGGCGCCGGTCTCCGCCAAGGCGACTCTGTTCAGACAAGGCGCCCCAGCAGTGTTTGAACGCGTGCGTGCAACCACTTCTGCCGCCGTGGCGGGGCCGGAGGTGGCGCCGACGCTTCCCACCACCGCCCCACGACTGTCCTCGCTGCCACTGACGTTTACTTTGAATACGCCCGTGCCGTCGGATGGCTCGTTGACGGCCTTCTCGAGCACCACCTCGGGCCCTCCGCCGTGTTTCATTGGCATTCGCGTGGAGGCGTTGGTCTACTTGCCAGCACCGCTGATGCCCGAGTCGGCGCAGGCAGTCTGGCGCGCACACGTCCGGCCAGAGGACCGTGCGAAGCTGTACGGCTATCACCGTGTGGTGTTTGGGTTGTGCATTTGCACATGACACGTGTCTCTACTGTTCCGTGTTGTTTTTCAATCTCTGTGTATATGTGTGTGTGTGTGTGTGTGTGTGTGTGTGTGTGTGTGTGTGTGCGTTCTCACACGAGGAACTGGAAAGAAACTGGAAAGAAACAGGAAACAAGACGTTCAACTTAAAAAAAAACGGCAGAAAATGAGCTCTTGTGCACGGCTCGCAAAGAAAAAAGAGGGGTGACTGCGTTGCCGTGGTTGCAAGCTCTTATCACATGTACTCTCGACATGTGATTGCTGTGATTTGCGCTCCCTATGCTGAAAGCAAATGAACTGCATCCCCTTTCATCTCAACGCTCCCACTGACGCTTACACTCTGTGTTTCCTTGATCCCCATTGGTCTCATTCTCTACAAACATTTGGCTGACAGTGGTGTCTATTCAGCGACGCCATCTCTTCACACACTTTTTTTTTCAAACACAAATTGTTTCTGTTTTCGCTTTGCTTGCCTCGCACAGGGACAAAAGAAAAGCAATTCTTGCATAGATCGAGGTAGAAGGAAGCGTATTTCTGTGCTTTCTTGCGTACCTCACAATTATAACGCCACTGTTTGTTTGTTCGTTTGTTTGTGTTTTGCTACATTAATTAACCCATAAAAAGACGCAAAAAAGAAGAAACCAAGTCAGGCAAACGTCAAGCGACACCGCGCTGCGTTGTGACACGCAAATGTGGTTTCCAGGAGATGACGACGACGGCGACGGACACGGTGCACGTGTCCAAGGCAGTGTCGATATGGACGAGCCCTTTTTTGTGCCTTCGGGGAGTTCCAACGACGAGGACGAGCACCTGGAGCAAGGCTCCTCTGGGACGCGTGGCACGTACGGCAGCACGCCCATCCACCGCCCCTCCACCACTCGCCCAGCCGATGGAGCGCGACGCGCGCCTGTGACGGGCACGTCTCCGTCTGGCAGCTCCTTTTCACCCGATCTGCCGACCACGACAACGACGACAGGGGGCAGCTCCTCGCGTGCGACGGCGTCATCTGCGACGTCCGCGACATTGAGCGGCACACGCCATCATCACGGCGACCGACCCCATCCAACTGAGATCCCGGCATTCGTCTCGATGGACGATCTTCTCTTCGGCTCCGCGCAGGATCGTCGTGCCGCTCTGAGACGACGCCAGGCCGCGCAGCAGCCGCACAAGGACGATGGCATTGATCCGTCCACCGTTGCGAAGAGCGCGACCCCTTCGGCGTCTCTGCCGCATGCACAGTCCACCAGTGACGATGCGTGCGTGTCGTCCGCGCTGGCGGCTGGTGGCAGTCCTATTGCCGTGCCGATGAAGCGCACGCCGCCGTGGCCCAGGCGGTTGGACATGCTGCGCGGCATGACGAGCGCCAATGTGCGTGGTGTGTTGGAGCCCTTTTTTCTGCAAAAAGAAGAGTCGGAGCGACGCTTTCGCCACATCGAGCAGCGCGTGCTGCCGGAGCTTTTTCAAGACGATCCGTCCGGGCCTCCGGACTCGCTTGGGCCCGCGACCGCTGCGCCGTCCGGTGTGCGTGAGAGGGATCGGTGTGCGCGTCTGATCAACATTCGCAACTGGTCGATGCCGAGCAGCACCGAGGACGAGGCCAGCGCGGCGGCGATGGACGTGCTCCTGCCGGCCTCCTTGGTGCCGTGGTCTCCGTTCCAGGCAGATGGGGTCGCCATGACCGCCGCCTTTTCATCCACAACAGCCGCAACAGCACAGAGTGGGGCATCACCACGACCACAGCAACAACAACAACAGATACAGCAACCACGCCAGCTCCGTCGTCACCAGATCAACGGCATCCGCTTCATGTGGAGCACACTGGTAGACGCTCCTGTCGGTCAGGTGCCGACTGTAGGAAGCATCCTCGCACACACGATGGGCCTCGGCAAGACGGGGCAGGTGATTGTCTTCCTTCACCTCTTCATGCAGTGCTTTCACACGGCCCCCAGAGGGCCGCTGGAGCGCGCTGGGACGGCTGAGGGCGGTGGTCCTCGGGCCGGCGAGAAACGGCGCGCCGCAAACAGCAAGGAAGAGGGTGGCGACAAGGACGACACGGACAAGGACGCGAAGGAGGAGGAAGAAGGGGAGGGGAGCACAGCCGCGCCTCAGCGTGTCTTGATTGTCGTGCCCAAATCGACAATCAGCAGCTGGGCACGCGAGTTCGAGGTGTGGGCTCCGTTCTTCCCGCCTGCGCATCGCGTCCACCCGCGCATCGTGTCGGACCGGCACACGCAGAGCGACCGTCTGCGCCTCTTCTACGAGTGGCGTGCGCGTGGCGGGGTGCTGCTTGTCGGCTACGAGTCCTTTGTCCGCATCATGGAGCAGGTGGAGGCGCAGTCCGCCTTCGATGGTCTCGGGAGCGCCTCGTCTGCCTTTGGGCTGCACCGTGCACCCCGTCAGAGCGGTGCGCAGGGCAGTGATGCGGCGCACCCTTCCTTGTCATCGCCGCTGCCGACGCAGGCGAACACACGGCGTCTGGCCTTCACACGCCGTCGCGACGAGGGCGATGTGACCTACGGCGGTCGCGAAGATCCGTTCACCGAGCTCGTCATTTGCGACGAGGCCCATCGCTTGAAGTCTGTGCATCTGCGCGTGGTGGCCGCGTTGCGGGGCTTGCACCCGCTGCGTCGCCTGCTGCTGACCGGCACACCGCTGCAGAACCACCTCCAGGAGTACTGGTCCATGATGGACTTTTGCCTGCACAAGTACTTTGACCGCCTTCGCTTCAAGACGTTCTTTTCCGACTCCATTGAGTCGTCGGTGAGCAAACTGGCCACCTCCGACGAAGTCCAGCTCGCGCGCAACAAGACCTTCACCCTGATTAACGAGGTCCGGCACTTTGTGCAACGCGTGGACAGTGCGCCGTTGCGCCGTGAACTGCCCGCGTTGCACGAGTACGTGGTGGTGCTGAAGCTGTCGCCGATGCAGAACCGACTCTACGTGGAATTCCTGCGCACCATGCAGCGCCACCGCAGCGAAACGGCGTTGTTTCTTCCCGCCGTGTCCTACGCGGGGAAGATCACGGCGCATCCACAGTTGTTCTTCGACATTCGCGACGATGTGGCCGGCTCTCTCAGCACGACGGGCAACAACAACAACAACAACAACAACAACAACAGTACCAGCAGCAGCATCGGCAAGAGTGCGAAGGGACAGAAGACCAAGTCGCGTACAAGGCAGCCCGCGGCGCAATCTCGAAAGCGTCATCGGTCGCCTGAGGTGGGCGATAACACGGTGGAAACCATTGTCTCCTCGGCCTCGGATGACGGTCGCAACACAGACGCCGACACCACCAGCAGCGGCGAGGAGGAGGACGCCGATGAGGAGGCCCAGGGTGCGGTGGACGGCGTGCATGCCCCCGGGGACTGGGCCGTGCTGCAGCGCAGCTCCAAGTACTCGCTCTCCAGCCTGTACCGCGCGTCGGTGGAGAACAGCAAGCTGAACCGCCCTGCTGATTTTGCACTCCGACTCGAGGATGGCGTCAAGCTCCACGCGGCGATGCTCATTATCCAAGAAGCCGTGCGAGGCGGCGAAAAGACGCTGGTCTTCAGTCTCTCGACGAAGCTCCTTGACTTGTTCGAGGTGCTGATTGCGCAGTTCAACGTCACCGGCGTCGCCGATGGGAGCCTTCCACATACCATTCACTGGGCTCGTCTAGACGGCTCGAGCAGCTCCGCGCAGCGCGCTGATATGATCAAGGCGTTCGAGAAGCCCGGTGGGCCAGATGTCTTCTTGCTCTCCACCAAAGCCGGTGGTGTGGGCATCACACTCACCGCAGCCACGCGCGTGGTGCTCGTCGACACCAGCTTCAACCCCGCCGACGACCAGCAAGCGATTGGCCGCGCGTACCGGTATGGCCAGACGAAGCCCGTCTTTGTCTACCGTCTGCTCTGCCAGTACACGCTCGAGTACAGCATATTTGAGCAGAAGCTCGCCAAGGAGTGGCTCTTTCAGACTGTTGTGGATGAGAACTCAGTGAAGCGCGATGGGCTCTCGGGGCAAGGAATGCATCTGCGGCAAATCTTCGACCTCATGGGTCGTGCGTTGCAGAGCTTGCAGGCGCCGGTGAAGGTCACGCCGCAGCACATGGAGCAAACGGCGGCGTCCATCCAGGAAGATCCCGTGCTGGGCACATTGCAGGCGCTGATGCTGCGGGCTCAGCGGTATGCCTTCTTCCTCGAGCACGATGGCAACGACACCTACGGCGACAAGGAGCGCGCCTACTACAGCGAGTACCAGGCGCAGCGCCCTTTCAACGTGCAGGACAGCAACGCGCAGGAGGCGTACTGGCGCAGTGCAGACGCCCAGGCTCAGCGCGCCGCCCAGGCTGCCGCCGAGCAGGCACAGCTCGCCCATCAGTCGCGCAGCCTCACCAACTTGGTGGACCAGCTCATTCGCTCGCGCGTCGACCAGGACCCGAACCTCTCGCGCTTGCTGGCCGCGATGGGCGTGCAGATGGACCCCGCCACCGGCACTGTGCAAGCCGCAAGTCGTCTCCAAGAGCAGTCGCAGGTTATGCCACGGCCGCCGCCGTACGCGCCGCCCGCGCCACCGACGCATCAGCAAACGCTTGACGAATCGTTGGCCGGCACGGCGCCGGAGCTCTCCAGCGACGACAGTGATGTCGAGGAACTCGCCGTGCTCATGACACCGTCTGGACAGACGAGCGAACGCGCGCAGCCGTCTGCCAGTCCCAACGCGTCGATGCGTGCGCTGTCACGGCCACCGCTGGTCACCAACGCTCACCGCTATGCGCAGTATGCACCGGGGCGTTCTCCAGCGACGGCCATTGAGCTGGACGACGAGGACCGAAGCCTCACCCCTTCTCAACCGTCGTAAAAAAAAAAATGTCGAAAAGGGAGGAGAGTGACGAGAAATGGGATACGGCACAGTGAGTAGAACGTAAAGTGACATGAGCGCGAGCAATATTCGTCTCTGTTCTCAGTGATGGGAACGATGACGCAATACTGGAAAAAGAAAACAATCAAAAACACAAAAAGACCTGTTATTTCTTCTATCACTTATATACGGTACACCACGCAGAAAACTTTGGATGGCGCACATTCTACTATTCATGTTGAGTTGTGCGTTTGTGTGGCTTGCTTTTTGTCGTTGTTACTGCTGCTCCGACTGGATAAATCTACTCTCTCCACCTCCTCCTCATCCTCTTGTTATTTTGCACACTCATTTAGAGTTTCTATTTATCTGTCACTCGAGTGATTCACACATACACAAGGAGAGAGAGAGACACACAAAGACACAGACACACGCATCAATCCCATCGATGGCACAGATCGCTCCCCCGGCCACGGAGGGCCCGCAAAAGCTGAGCAAGGCGCAGGCGGCCTTGATTCAGGCTGAAAAGAAAAAAGACAACGCCACCCGCGATCAGCTCGAGAAGATGTACGGCGCCGCACAGGGCCCTCGTGTGCGACGCGTGCACCTGACCCGCTATGGCAACCAAACATGGAAGTGCCCGCAGTGCGGCACCAACTCGCGTGACATTCGCTACGTCTGCGGTCACTGTCTCGGGGCTGAGCCAGGCTCCCTGAGCCGACAACGACCCTACAAGGAGAGGCCGCCTCGTAGCGGTGAAGCACCGGGAACGATGATGCCGCCTCCGCAGTGGTTGGACCCTCAGGGGCCCTCGGAGACGCGCGATCGCGGTGTCTCGCTGCTCAATATCAGTTCCACGCAGCGCGTGTACCGTCGGTTTACGGACCCCGTCGCCCCCGCCGCGAAGGTTCCCAAGAAGCAGGGTGGCAGCCATGCGCACATTGACATGGACGACGACGACGTCGATGACGAGGAGCTCGAGGAGGAGGAAGAGGCGCGGGCAGAGCGCGTGTACAACGATGCGCCACAAGGTTGTGCACCGGGCGCGCGCTTCCGTGAGCTGACCGACCCCCGTCACGGAGATGAAATCGACGAAGGCGAGGACGACGACACCAACGATGTCGGCGTCATTGGCGACACACGCCCCCAGGGCAACCCGCACAGTGCAGAAGCACAGACGCGTGTCATGCCGGAGAAGCCCTTCACGCACTTCCTGTCGCTCCCGATCGGCAAGTTGCCGAGTGCCAAGGGCGCGTGCGAACAGCTCGTGGCCCAACTTCAGCAATTTGCGCAGCGCAATGCACCAGCGGCGGCGGCGGCAGGTGCGGCAGAGGATGGCCAAGCCTCGGCCCCGTCCGCTTCCTCTTCCGCACCGGCCAGCGCGCTGACCGAGGACATGATCTCGCCCGCCTCGAAGCTCCACTTGACGATGTTGCTCCTCACACTCAACACGCCCGAGGACGTTGCGTTTGCCAGCGAACTTCTGCAGCACTTCAAGAAGATCTGGGACGACACCAAGACGAAGCTGCGGCAGCTCGGCGCGTCTGGCGCCGCCAGTGCGATGCAGTCCACGTCGGAGGCGGCCCACATCAAGCTCGCAGATGCCGCGCCGCATCAGCCTCTCATTGCACTCGGCGAGGGCCTGCACGTGATGCCCACCGGCAAGTCTAACGAAACCGTGAACCCCAAGAAGGCTGGCGTCGTGTACATGAGCCTGCGCGATGACAGCTCCAAGGCTGCTGTCCGCACCATTCAAGAGCTCCTGCACACGTGCTTTCGCGAGCTCATTGACCAGCCAGACGAGGCCGAGAAGGCGAAGCAGCTGTTGCACATGACTGTCGTGAACAAAAAGTGGCGTCACAAGGCGGCGAAGCGTCCGTTCGATGCGACGGCGCTGCTGAACGCGTTTGGCAGCGCGGCGATTGGCCAAGGTGGGTTTGAGCTCGGTGCGGTGGAGCTGAACCGTCTGTCTGGCGGAAACCGCGATGCAGGCTACTTTGTCGAGGCTTCTGTGGAGCTTTAAATCTGAGAGAACAAAAAAGAAAACAAGAAAACAAGAAAACAAGAAAAAAGAGAAAAACAGGGGTTCAGGCTGGGCTGAACTCACACGTCTGTGATGCACTTGCGCATGCGCATGCTAGGCAAGAAAAAGTAGGAAATAGTCAGTGTGCCTAGAAGGTGCGCGTGTGCACGAGCACCGATCTCGCGAACGATCGTGTTGGCTACACAAGAGGAAGTCCTCCCAAACGCATACGTATTTTCAAACTTCTTATTGGGTCGATGGCATCGATGCTTCTTTGTCTATTCATTTCTCTTTCTCTCCGCTCTGTCCTTTTTCTCATTCAAACAAAAAAATCCCATCACCTGCTCCGCAGTGTCATTAGAAGAAAAAGAGCGAAGGTTAATTTATCGCGTGCGTGTGCTTTGGTTTTGTACGGATTGTTGCGTTTCTTGCTGTGAGTATTTTCTGCGAGCACTTCTTTTTTTATTTTTTTCCTCTGTGAGGGAAAGTGTTCTGAAATACAATATTATTCTTTTTTTTTTTTTGCCGCCGAGCCAGCCCCACGACGAGAGCAGGCGCATTCACTCATGTTCGACGGGTCGGCGTTCATCCTGAGCTCCACCACGCCGGCCTCGCCACTCGGCAAGCGACCGAGTACTGCCCCGCGTGGTGGAGCCGCTGCCGCTGCCAGTCCACGTCTAGGTCCCTCCACAACAACGACAACAACATCGACATCGACGTCCGTGCCGGCGCCACCGGTCACTCAGCCGAACCTCAGTGCCTTTCACTTCCCTGTGTCGGCGTCGTCGTCCTCGCGAGGTGAGTCGCTGACGCCGTCCTCCGCGGCCAATCCGTCCGAAGACCCCGTGCGGAAGGTCTTCACCGTGCCGCCGCCTCTGGTCGTGTGCCTCGTGCAGCACCGTGATCGCGAACTGCAGCCCATCGCCACACCGGCCTGCGTGGAGAAGTGCGTGCAGGAGCTGCAAGACTACTTCAGTCCTTCGATTGCCGCGGAGCAGGTGTGTGGCGCGAGCACTTCGCCGGCCGCCGCCGCCAATGCCCAGCCGGTCGCGTCGATGGCCGCCAATCGCGTCCAAGGTGCGGCTCGCGTCGGGCAAGGCAGCTACCCCGGAAGTCGTCTGCAACTCCAGTTTGGCAAGGCACAGAACATCTACGCCAACGCGGGGGCCGCCGTGCTGAACATTCTCATTTACGCCGTCGACGAAGCCAACTCACGGCCGCGTGTGCTGGCGCACATTGCACGCGAGTGGCGCGACGAGCTCGCCAAGACCGGCGGCGAATCGAGCTGCATCGTGTTTCTCCATCACCGGGAGATTGTCGCTGCGGCGACGGCCACACAGGAGCTCGCGCGCGACAGCGTCAAGACGGACCCGCAGCGCACGCAGCAAAATGCGAAGAAGCTCGTCACGGCTTCGCTGAGCGCCGCCGCTGCCACGTTGGAGGAGTACTACAAGGAACTGAAGCAGCTCAAGTTCTCCGCGCATCAAATGTGCGCCTACACGCCGCACGAGGCACCGATGCGCGTGCTGGAGCGTCTGCACACGGCCTGCGAGGAGAAGCTGCAGCGGCTGCGAGGCGTGTATGAGCAGTACCTGGTGCGTAAGCGCACGATGCCGCTCCGGCCGATCCCCGCGCAGACGGCAACAGCCTCCGCCTCAACAGCGGCGACCACGTCCTCTGCCCCCGCACCTGGTGCTGCGGCGACACAATCGCCCGCCTCTCCGCCGCCCCCCACAGCGTACTGGAACGTGCAGCAGTTGTGGCGGTACACGCAGGATCTCGCCCTGCACTGCCTTCAGTTCGGCCTCGTCAAGGACGCCCGCACCATCTACGAGCGAGCGTTTCTGGTCTACTACAACAACTCCGACGACTTCGCCTTTGTCACCAAGCTGCCCACGCTTGAGATGCTGGGCAAGACTCCCGATCTCTTCGGCGTGCAGCATCGTGCCGGCGCGCAGCTGACGAACAGCGGCTACCCGTTTGCCTTGACGAGCGGGGCCGAAGTGGTGGACGGTCTCTTGTACATGGCGGCTTGTGCGATGCAGTGTTGCTTGCTAGATCACAATGTGCACGCCGCCCAGCATCACTTTGACTTGTTCATGCAGATTGTCGAGGAGAAGTTCGAGGAGGCGCGCACACAGTGCCAGAAGAAGCCCGCCGCGTCGCCGGGTGCGCTCGGTTTTACCGCGCTCGCGGTGCATCAGCAGTTCTTTAGCCTGCAGTGCTACCTTTCCGCGACGCGCAGCCTCTGGGCCTCGTACGGCTTCTCCGAGGAGGCGCACGATTGGCAGCAGGTCGGGATGCGCGATGGCCTCGTCGGCACGCTCCCCACACGTCACGCCGAGCCGTCGCCGGTGAAGGGCAACGACAGCCGCACACGCGATCTGCTGCCCATGACGCGTGAAGGCAGCACACACAGCGGCGACGAAGGGGAGCGAGACAGACCGTGGGCAAGCGGCACCGCCGGCGTGGGGGACGCTCTTTCGAGTGACGCGGAGGTCGGGGACGATGTCGAGTCGGATCGGCGGCGTCTCTCCGCAATCACGCCACCGCCGATGGTGCCCACCGTCGTCGGTCAGGACGCCGCGGAGACTGCCGCAGCCGTCGGGGTGGCGGCCTCGCGCGCCACGTTTGGTGTGCCGACGTCGCCTGCCTCGGGTACCAGCGCGAGCACTGCGACGATGGTCTTTCCGTCGGTGGATCTGCGCTGCTCGATCATCGCGCCGCCAGCCGGGTACGTGCCACCTCCACCTCCCACCTCGCCAGCCGCCACAGCGGCCCCGGCGGCTACGGAGGCGCCAGAGCTGACGCCGGCGCAGCGGCTGACTTTGTTTGTCGAGTTGATGGCCATGCGCGAGGACGCGGAGACGGCGCTGATGAGCGCGCCGCTGCCTCTGCGCGCGGCGTGGCGTCGTGTGCATCAGCAGTACCAGCAGCTCCAGGACGCGCCGACCTCCTCCTCCTGGCCGTCGAGCCCGTTGCTGCACAGCAGCCTGCGCGGCCAGCAGTCGATTGGACTGCTCACCAGCGGCAACCACCAGCGCGCGCGCGGCAAGCCTCCGATTGAAGAGTCTGTGTTTCTCGCCATCACCTACTTGGTCGCGCTCGGCCAGGAGCTGGGGCTCGTCGCGCTCAACGTGGTGCCCATCCTGCCTGTCGCCGCTTCGGGCGGCCACCATAAGACCTCCTTTGCCGCCGCCGTCAAGAACCTGCAGCAGAACTGTCAACACTTGTCGAAGCTCACGCTCGGTGCGCGGGCGTGTGTCGCCTACCTCACGCACGCGCTCGGCTACGCGACTGAGTCCTCTGCCTTTGCCGAGGCCAGCGTCGTCGCCATGCAGCGCAACGACCGGCACGGGGAACCGGATCTCAAGGACGTGAGCGGCATCCGGCAGGCCGAGGAGATGCAAGATGGCGCGAGCATGCGTATGCTTTGGCAGCGCCTGACACTGCTCTCAGCGGCGAGTCTCAGCCTTGCCGGGGCCCATCGGCGCGAGTTTTACCTGTACGCGCAGCTCACCCTGTCGTGCGTTGGTGAAGACCCGAAGAAGGCGGCCACGCTGACGCTGCGCCGGCTGCTCCCGTGTGTGCGAGAGGTGGGCTGGAGCTTGCTCGAGTACGCCATGCGCCGTCTGTACGTCGAGTGTTTGATTCGCCTGCGACAGAACGACCCCAGCAATGCCGCTCGTGCCTCGGCGTCGCCGTCATCGTCGGCGCCCTTGTCGTCGTCTTCGTCGTCCGCGCCACCGAGTATGCCGTCGGACACATACCGGTATCTCTACACCACTGATGCCGCGTACGCGGTGTACAAGGAGTGTGTGTTATACTTGGTGCGCGTCGGTGGCGGCGTGGTACCAACTGGCAGAGGTGGCACGGCTGGTACGGCCGGCCGCGCAGACGTCGTGGTGTGGGGTGCCGATGACGCTGAGGGGCTTGTGGCGTGCGCGTTGAATCTGTCCGTTCACACGCGCGAGGCGTGGTGGGGCCAAATGCGCACGGTCGATCACTGGATGGCCAGGATCTTCTTCAAGCAGGCCGGGCCGCTGCCGTACCGCCTCGACACCTTTCTGCGGGCCCTCCGCATCACCGCGCGACTCGTTTCAAGCGAGCCGAGCAAGGCCGTGAACAGCGCCGGCGAGTCAAAGCCCAGCACAACACTTTCCTCTTCCTCCTCCTCAACGCCTGTGCTCCCACTGAACGGCGAGGTTCGCCTCATCATGGAGGCCTTCAGCCCCGTCGACCCGCTCATGGACCTCGGCAGCGACACCGCCACCGGGACTGGCATTGCAGAAGAGGCGGCAAGTCGCCCAGGTGGGGGCGGTGTCTTTGTGCTGACGCTCGAGTCGCGGAAGGACTGGTTGGACGCGGCCGAGCCCACCCACGTGGTGCGTCTCACGGTGCAGCCCACCATCAGCACACCACCACAAAGTGCATCCGGTGCATCGGAGGCGGTGCCTCCCTACAGCTACAATGCGGACACCGGATTGTTGCGCGTGAGCTTCGCGTTCACGGCGTGTCATGCGGGCGCCTACCGAGTGCGCTGTGTGGAGTTTCGCGTCGGGGCGTCGTGGTTCTCGCTCTACCCACGCGATGCCCTCCGCGATGTGGCCACTGGTGACGGTGGTGCGGCCTCCCCCGCAGCACCCTCGCCTCCACTACGCCCGCAGACATCATACTCGCCCATGTGGAGTGCCTCGCTCGGCGCCACGATGGAATCACTCACCCTCGGCGGCGGCGACAACAACAACAACAACAGTCCTGGACTCGCACCGCCGGACGAAGCCGAGGCGGCCGTGGCGAGACGAGAGCGCTTGGTGGAGCAGTTCGCCGCCTGCGTGGCGATGCACGCGGATGTGACGATGGTCTGCGCCGACGTCCTCTTCCGCGTGCGCGAGCCGGAGTCGCGGCTGCGTCTGCGTGTGGTGGCGCCGCCGACGGTGCTCAAGGAGCGCCACCTTTTTGCCGATGCGACGGACTACGCGACGGTCATTGTGGAGACCGATGAGCCGCTCATGCCGTGGTCCGCTGCCCCAGCGAGGACTGTCGAGGGTGGGGAGACGCGCACGCGCGATGGCAGCCTTGATGTGCTCTCCACGCGTCTGGGAGGGGTCACCGCACCGGGCACACGGCTGCTGACGCCCGCGCATCGTGAAGCCCAGGCCCAGCGTGCACTTCGCCAACAGCAACAACAACAGCAGCAACAGCAACAGCAACAGCAACAGACACCAGGAGTAGGCCAGGAGAAGCCGTGTGTGTTTGAGACCCCGATGGCAGTCATGGGGGCGGTCTCGGCACTTGGTGCCGGCGCGGCCTCTGGCACCAGCCTCGTGCGCGGTGTGCCGAACGTCTCGCCCGGCTCCTTCGCCCTGGATGCCAGCTTCATCTCCCAGACCGGGAATGTCAGCTTCGCGCACCTCCCGTGGGGCTCAGCCTCGCTTTCCCTGGGCGACGTCAACGCCGCCGCGATGGGACCGGCGGCGAACGAGGACGCCAGCGCCTCCTCTGCGGATGGTCACACGAGTGGCACCACGACGGCCGCAGCCGCAGCGACAGCGGCCGTGCTCGGTCTTTTGACGCTGAGAGCGGGGGGCACCAGCGCCGCGCAGGCGCGCTTGAGGCACGCGCGGCCGTTCTTGCGCAGCCTTGCACAGGCGGCGAGCAGCGTCTCCCATGCCTCGGGTGCGGTCTCGTCGCCGCAGCATCATGGCGGGGCCTCGCTCTCGCGCTTGTCCATGCCGGGGCTGTCCATGCAGCTTGGTGACGGGGTGCGTGTGGACTACACGATGCCCGGGGCGTCATCGTCGATTTCACCGGCCTCCACCTCACCGCCGGCCTCCACGCTCGCACCGGGGCGGCAGGCGCCGGCGTCCCCGCTGTTGCACTCGCCGGACAAGGAGCTCGTCGACACGCTGAATGCCAGTCACGGCAGCAGCAGCGGGCACATCCACTATCATCGCGTGGCGCCCGCGCTCTCGGCGGAGGCCTCGCCAACACTGATGAACGGGCGCCCCGAGGTGCTGTCCGCGCACCCGCCCCGTCCGGAGGACCCGCCCGTGTACGAGCAGATGCGCATCACGGTGATGGACGACGACGTGGTCGCCGAGCCGCCGGTGCGGCCACTCAGTGGCCATGGCAATGCCGCCGCCGCCGCCACGACCACCACCACGAGCGGCAACGACACGCAGACGGTGGGTCCGGCGTCGACGGTGATGCCTCTCGCAGAGCAGCGTCTGCTGGCGCACCTGCCCACGCCCACCATGTCAGGCTCGACCGCGGCCGAGCCGCTGTCTGGCGCTGCCGAGCACCCCACGCTCGCCTTGAAGAGCTGGGCTCTGGTGCCATCGCAAAAACAGTGTTTGTTTCAACTTCTTCGTACGGGTGGTCAGGACAGCGCTGCAGAAGACGGCACGGTGCGCCAGCCGACCACGTACGAGATGAAGATCCCTGTTCTGCCCATCTTTGTCACACGTCCGTCACGCCTGGTAAGCAAGGACGCCAAGGTGACCTCGTCGAGCTCCGCGGCGCCGTCGTCCACTGCGGGAAACAATGTGGGCATCGCCTTCACATGCTGGCGTGGCGGCGAGTCAACGACCACCAGCGTCGGGCTCTCGCTGCCGTTTCGCAGCGCCATTGACACCACCTACGCGTTCAAGCACCTCCAGGGCCACATCTACTGCCTCGTCACCCTGCGCAATGTGCTCGAGGAGAGCTCGCTCTGGCTGCGCGGCGTGCAGCTGCACGTGCTTGATGCCTCGCCCACGTACGAGGTGGTGCGGGTCTCCAAGGTGTACGAGCGGCTGCTGACCACCGAGTGGAAGCCTGGCGAGAGCTTCCAGCTGCTCTTTGAGCTCTCCCTGTGTTCGACCTACCAGGGCACGGAGGCCATTCGTCAGCACCGCATTCAGCTGAGCGCCTTCTACTCGAGCTGGGCCCGCACGTACGTGCCCACGCCTCAGAAGGACCGCGTGACGTTGCGGCTCATGGCGGCGCTGAGCACCGAGCAAGGCGCCGAGAGTGTACGCGTCGAAGACAGCAGTGTTTCTCTCCACGACCCACACGAGCTGACATCACATCAGCCGCCACCACCGCCACTGCCCCCGTTTGAGCGACGGAGCACGGATGTGTTCACGCCGCTGCGGCATACCGCTATGGACAGCACCAACTCGCGCGCCTCCACCACGGTGGTGGGCTTCGACGACTCCGCCCTCTCGCGGCCGAGCGCGCCGGCAAGTGGGGAGAGGGATCAGGGCCATGCAGGGAGCGTGCGCACGAGCCCCACCACCTCCGCTCACCACGCCAAGAGTGCAGACGACGATGACGATGACAGTGACATGCCAAGCTCAGATTTAGAACACGCCGGTGAGGACGGCGCCCGACCGCGATCGGCGGCACTGCGCTACAACCCTGTCGCCGCGAGCCTGCTGGCCTCCCAGTGCAACACCTATTATGCCCCCGTCGCCACCTTTGCGTCCAAGCACATGTGTCTGTTCAGCGCTGTCATGTACGCGGAATCACCGTGGACGCAGCGGTTTGGGGCGACGATGAACTACACGCACCGGCGCCTCCAGACGACGCAAAGCGCGAGCACACGCAACAATCCGGTCGACTCGCAAGTCTCGCGCGCCATGACGGAGAGCAGCGTGACGGACGGCGAGTGGCCTGCCTCATTCGCAGCGGCTGGTGGTGGTGCTGGTGGTGCTGATGCTCGTCTCGCAGATGCCATGGTGGATGCTCCGGCTGACTTTGCGTTTGTCGCGGGCGAGCCTGTGCGCTTCTGTGTCCGCCTCGAACCGCACGCGCAGAACTGGCCCGAGGATGCGGGCCTCGAGGAGGACTTTATCGTCGACCTTCAGTACGACCCGCACGAGTGGATGGTGATTGGCAAGAAGCGCGAGCGCCGGACGCTGTCCTTGATGGAGGAGGTGACCGTCACCTTCACCGCAGTGCCCTTGCTGCCGCCCTCGTCAGTGGCCGCCGCGCAGGCGCTGGCTCACATGAGCGGCATCCAGCCGCTTGACGGGACCGAGTGGCCGTCCACGTCGCCCGCCGCACGCACAGCGGCGACAGTGGCGGATGTGGAGGCGCCAGGCGCAGAGGACGGCACGGCGACAACGACCGCCACGTCAGCGGAGCCCACCCTTCGACCGGCTGGCGGGGCTGTGATGGACGAGGGTGTCATCAAGACCCCGGTGGTGGAGATGTACTGGGCGGATCGGGTGATTCCCGCCAGCACGCAGACCTCGCGCGCGCCATCGCCTGTGCGCACCACCGTCGGAAGCCGCGGCTACAACATCAACAGCAGTGGGGGCAGTGACCAGAAAACAGCCTGGGCCACGCTCGCCGGTCGTGCAAGCAGCGGTGACGAACGTGCACGCGGTGCGCCTCGCAATGCACCTGTGTTGTTTGATCTTGTTCAGTTCCGCACGCACGTGCGCGTCTGCAAGCGAAGCGCGACAATTAGACGTGGTGGTGGCACGGACCGACCTCTGGCCGCCTCTACCGTTGCCAACCCAGTGCGCGACACTCCAAAAAAGGAGCCGCCCACAAAGCACTGAGTGTGAGACATGACACACGGAGAAAAAAAAAAGGCAGTGGATTGGGTGTTACTCGAAAGAAAGGAAAAAAGAAGACGTTTGTTTGGGGCGTTTGATATGGAGACACGTGCATGGTGCTTTTCAGGCGTTTAGATTGTTTGTTGTTGTTGTGGAACGGTGAGTATGTTGCTCTCTGTGTGGCGTCCTTTGATCGTTATTGTTGTCATCTGCCATTCTCACAACGACAACAAAAAGTATTTCAGGCAAAAAAAAAGGCCTTTCAAGCGAAGAGTTACACCAGGTTATCTATCCCAGTAGTGTCTCCAAGGCATTTGGCCACGTCAAGAAGGTAGACAGTTCTTACGGTGCTCTCCCGCGTAGATGTCAACAGCATTTATCCTGATTGAGCACGTGTCTTGCCCCATCTCTACTCATCTCTCCCTCCCTTTCTTTGTCTCTGTATCTCCGTTTGATGTTTTATTATTATTACTATTATTCTCTGTTAGAAAGAGAGCTCGTTTGTCGCTTGAACCCAATTCGTTCTCGACCCCTATTTTTGTGCATTCCACCAAAGGGGCTCGCGTGCTTGCCGTTTGTTGTTGTTGTGGTTCTTTTCCTTTCCAGAATCCACTTCTTCTTCTTCGTCCACTTCGAAGCACAGGTACGCATATATACGGCTCCTGGCGTGATATCATTTGCATTGTACATTCCTTTTTTTTTTTCCGTTTTACTTGTCATTACCTTTTTCGTGACCACACTCTGGCTTGTCCAGATATCTTCTTTTTTTTTTTCTCTTTCTGCGGTGGCGCCGTATCTCTCACTCTCACTCTGTGAGCGTGCGTGATTTTACTTTTGCTTTCCTTTTCTCATCTTCCATTATTGAGCTGTTGCTGCTTTTTTTTTCTTGTCGTAGGCACTGTGTTTGTTTGACAGACTCTATTTTCTACATTTCTCTCTCTCTCTCTCTTCCTCTCTCCTCCACAGACACATAGGCACACAGACACATAGGCACACAGACACGCGTGTTGAGTCATAATGTTCCGTGCGTCGCGTGCTTTTTTGTTTATTGTGCACTCGCCGCGTGGTATCAACTTCAAGCTGTCCGCTGATGAAGCGCTGGAGAAGGTCGGGGACAAGTACTCGCGACGCTGGTTCGGTGCCAAGCTGGATTTCCTTGATGTGAAGAAGCCCTCCAAGGAGTTCCTGCCTTTTTACTTTTGCAGCGGCGACATCGATGCCGTTTTCACCGCGCGTGTGGGCTATGAGCAGCGCAGTGCGGATGCCAAAGGCAACTCACGCACAACCACCTCGTACCAGTCCTTTGGACCGGCGCGTCTCCGGAGCATCTTTGATGCAAACCAAACGCAGATCTACGCGGGCTACAAGTACAACATCACGCACGTCGAGGCGGCGCTGTGCACCGAGCAGAACCCCATTGACTTGCAGAAGATGAACCGTATCGACACCGCCGGCGCGACCATTAACCTGTTTGAGCAGTCGACGTCCACCATGCACACGTTTGTCGACGAGCGTGTTCGCGCACAGGCGACAGAGTCTGCCCGGTCGATGGTGCGCGCGGCGCATCCGATGGCGGACTCGATCTCGATCACCTTCACCGACTTTAAGTTGACCTTGGCGGAGGTGATGCCCGTCTTTCTCCCGTGCTACGTCGTACAAGCTCTGTACGATGAGCAGGCCTACAGCCTCTATGTGTCTGGTACAAACGGCACCGTCAGCGGCCCTTTTCTGCTGAACGCGCTCTATGTGGGCCGCGTCACAGGCCTCGCCACACTCGGTGTGTTTCTCCTGGTCACGCCCAACAAGGTGGCTGGCCTCATCTTTGGCTCTGTCGCCGCCATTGCGGCCTACTACGCGGGATTTTTCGGCGCCAAGTACTTTCCCTCCTGGCGTCGCGATCGTAACCGCAAGGCGCGCGAGGAGCTTCGACGCAAGCATGAGGATCGTGACACCAGCGGTTACCGCCCAAACTCGCGTTCGCAGCGTGTGCGTCAGGAGTATCACCGCTCCACCTACTGGGATCAGCACAAGTACCAGCAAAAGAAGGGCACAGCCGGTAGTGGTGGCGGTAGTAGCAGCAGTAGCAGCAGTGGTAGTGGTAGTCAAGGAGCCTCTGGATCGTCGAGTAGTGCGAGCAGCACCGCCTTCTCGCGGGATCCGAAGGGGTATTATCGCATTCTCGAGCTCAAGGGCGATGAGTCGGTGAATGAGATTCGTTCTGCGTACCGTAAGCTGGTGCTGGCGAAGCACCCCGACGTCGGCGGCTCTGATGCGGAGATGGCGAAACTGAACGAGGCCTATCGTGTTCTGCGTGACCCTGAACGGCGCGCGCAGTACGATCGCCAGTAAGTTGCGTACCATTCTGTATATATTTTTTTTGGTGTGCCTTATTTGCCCTCTTTCCTTTTTCGCGTCGTATCTCCTGACATTTGCACATTTTTGTTTTTGTCCTATCGTTCATGACACTCGCATCAAAGGTATCAAACAAAAGGAAAAGTGAAGTCGGTGCGTTTCTTCAAGCTCCCATGTCCACCAATAAGAGAATGCAAAAAAAAAACGCAAAGGACTCACATTTTCTTTTCCTCGCCACACGCCGTCAACAGAAGAAATAATTGCCTCTTGAAAGGGAAGAGCAGCGGTGTGGTCTCATGCTCAACATCGGCAGAAGGAAAAGTGGGATGCTCCAAGCTCTGTGATTCTGTCCATCTATCCATCTTCCTGCCCCTCCCCCCCCCCCCCCTTCATTTCTCAACCCGCTTGAATACGCGATATCAAGAAAAAGTTCTTTATTTATTGACAACTCGTGCTCGACATTTCCCTTCTCCCTTTTCTTCTTCTTCTGTCCTCTGATCTCCTTCATTGGTTGCGGATTCTTCTTGACTTCTACTCAGAGACACCACCTTTCATACCTTCTTTTTCCCCCTTTCTCTTTTAATTATCTCTTTTTTGACAAACGTCATTCTGACGATCAAAAGCTCCACGCGCCTCCGTTGCCTTTTTTTTTTTTTCACGTCTACCCGTGATTGTACCTAATAAATAAGCTGTCAAAAATAAACATAACCGGCTACAGCGAAAGCGCAATCAAAAGTTGAAAAGGCAACTAACAGTGTTTTCTTTTTTCCCTTGACACGTTCATTTGTTTTTTTTCCTCCTCTCGGGTTTCTCTCTTCCTTCCACTTCACACTTTTTCTTTCTTGCTTTTTTCTCATTGTTTGCGGTTGACCAAACGGTGTCTCCTTTTTTTATATTCCCCTTCTCCTCCTTGAAACATGTCTTCTCGTCGCTGCAGCTGGGAGACCGTCAAGGCCGAGGTGCGTGATGTGCTTCACGACACGTGGGATGATATCCGCAACACACGCCCCACACCAGGGCTCTTCCTGGCCATCTTCAGCGTCGGCTTTGTCCTTGTGGGGAACGTGGTCCTGCTCATTGCGATCAACTTCTGGCTGAGTGTGTTCCCGTCCGAAGACATGGCCTCCAACTCCAGCCAGATTGCCGTGCAGGTCATTGTGACCGTGTTCTTGCTTCTGTTCTTCCTCATTGTCACGTCTGTGTTCGCCATTTTCTTCGGCGCCATTCCACTGCTCCGGGCGGTCGTGGACAATGACCGCATGGGTCACCCGGCCTACCGCATGTTCTTGCTGTTCGCGTCAGGCGCCAGTAATGGCCTTTGCGGTCTTCTGGCCACCTACGCCATGACCTACACGCCTGAGTTCATTCAGGCCGTCCTGATGTGCGCGATTCCCTTCAGTGCCCAGGCCTGGACCGTCATTTTCATTCCCGAGGAGCGCCACCGGAACTACCTCTCCGTGTTCTTTCTTGCCTCTTTCGTCTTCTTCGTGGCGGGTGTGCTTCTCTCGAGTCTCAACGCCTTCCTGAACGTGGACGAACAAGGCCGCCGCGCACCGTGGTCGTGGGCGCTCATCTACCTCGCCAGTTCCGTTCTCTTCGGCCTGTGGTGTGTCGTGCAGCGCCTCTACCTGGATGCGGTCATGTTCAAGGACGCACCGGTGATCGCCTCGGAGACCGCCAAGGGCAAGGCCGCTGCCAAGAAGGGCAAGGGGAAGGAGGGCGACACGGCAATGGTGATGGTCGATGGCGTCATGCCCGCGGATGATGACGACGTGGTCAGTCCTCATAAGAAGGACAACAACCACGGTGCGGCGGCGGTGGGCGTGCGCGAGACCTCCGCGTACCCGGCGGCGCGCGAGGCGCACTCGGATTCGGGCACGGTGGTGCTCGAGGGCCAGAACTGCGACACCACGCCGGCCAAGCGAAAGGGTGCGGTGTCTGGCGCAGACGGTGCGACTGGTGCCCATGCGGATCTCCTCAACCACGACGATGACGACGACGATGACGAGATTGAGGAGCACGACGAGGAGGCCATTCTGATGATGGACCCGACGATGAGCGGCACGGCACTCATGGCGGAGAAGCGCAGCTGGGGCCGACAGAGCGTCAACGACAACGCGGCGAAGCTCGTACTCCTCGTCGGCGGCGTGTTCTTCCAGCTGTTTGTGTCCTTTGTGTGCTTCCCGATTGACGCGATCCCGTGGTTCGGCACATCGGACAGCGCTCTGCACGCCTGGGAAGGCTTTGCGCGCTCCGTCAACTTTATCTTTTCCTCCTGGTTCCACGTGCGCTTCGGCCTTCTGTACGCGCTCGGCTACGCCATGAGCTTCATTGGCTGCACCTACCTGAACGAGCACTCGCCGACGCTGGCCTCTGTCGTGCTGCAGCTCGCCGGTCCCATCACATCCATCTTCATCATTGCGGTGCCGCAGTGGAACGTGTACAAGGATCACTCGAACGTTGGTCAGAAGATCGGCGGTGCCATTCTTCTCCTCGTTGCGGCGCTGCTGTACCACGTCTGGGAGCAGAACTCGATGAAACGCCTGCTTGCTCGCTCGCAGGCCGCGCGTGAGGCCGCCGCCGCCGCTGAGCCGATCGCTGCTGAGCCGACCGCTGCAGAGGCGGACGTCGCCGCTGAGGCGCACACGGAAAACGCGCATCCGTAGTCGGTGGAGCTCGCGTAAACGTCTGTGAACGCACGTGTGTGCGTGTCTTCACTCTGTGAGTCGTCATTTGACTCATATCGCTTCGTACCTTCGTCTTTTCTTTTTTCTTCTTTTTTGTCGTCTGTGTAATGAAATGTCCTAGAGGGAAAAAAAAGCAAAGGAAAGAGAGAGCAATAGTTCAGGAATGAACAGTAAGGAGATGTCGCCACGACAGCGACGAGCAAAAGCTGTGACATGCAAAACTATAGCCCTCAACAAAAAAAAAACATGAAAGTATTTCGGTCACGATAACCATGTTATGTTCTTTCTTTTTTTTTTCTTTTACACGGAAAAACTCAAGCCGAAAAGGCTCTCAAGGCCATTGTGCTGTTGTCATGGTTGTTGTTGTTTTTTCTTTTGTTCTCTCTGTTGTGTCCCACCGGCCACAGTCATACTCGCTGTCACGTTAGATGCGAGATTCGACCTGCCAGATCGTAAGTCTTGGTGCGACTAAAAAGTGAGCACAATCGGAAGAAAACAAAAAATAGAAAAATTACGAAACAGACAACTCGCCAAGTGCGCGGCTGGATTCGAGCTACAATGGCAGCTGAAGAAAAAACAACAGCGCACAAGAGAGGGACAACAGCCAACATGAAAGGCAACGGGCCAAGAGTGTAATTGTGTCTTTCACCGTGTGTATCTGTCCTTTTCTTGTTTCAAATGTCGATAGGCCTCTTTCACTCGCGTGCACACACGCATGAAGTGTCACGTTCATCATGCTACATGGTGTGGTTAGATCGTACGCATGCCCATGTGTCTCTTACCCTTCGTCTACAACATGACGTATGTGGTTGCTCATACCCCCCCCCTTTCCCATCCTCATTTCTTCTCTCACTTACACATACTGTCCTTTCTCTTGTCCTATTTTTGTTTCGTTGCTGAAATCACAAGCGCACGCGAGTAAAGTAGCTTCTTCTTCTTTTTTTTTTTTCATTCCGTGCTCCTTCTCACGTCACTCCAGCCTCGGAGGTCGAGACACACATATTCGA
Source organism: Wallacemonas sp. Wsd (assembly GCA_030849645.1). Lineage (NCBI taxonomy): Eukaryota > Euglenozoa > Kinetoplastea > Trypanosomatida > Trypanosomatidae > Wallacemonas > Wallacemonas sp. Wsd. The sequence continues at coordinate 307,815 of JASANQ010001319.1, forward strand.
CGCAAACAAAAAGAAAGAGAGAGGAAAAAAGAATGTCATCCATTTCTCACTCACTCAAGCGAGACCGCAATGTCAGCACGTCTGGGTCCACCCCGGCCTCGCAGCGTCCTGCCAGTGCGCTGTCGTCTTCCGCGCGCATGGCCTTTGAGCGCGAAACCGGCGAGCTCCTCGAACACCTCCGCGACACGACGGAGCAGTCCATGACGGGTAATGACGAGACCGCGGAGTGGGCCTACGGCAGCAGCTACTATCTGTCCAAGACGGAAGGCGGTCACAGTCGCGGTAGTGCTCGACCACAGGGCACCGGTGCAACAGCGACAGGCGCCACGGCCTCCGAGCACGAGGCCCGTGAAGAAAAAGCGCGCGAGGTGTTTCTGAACGCGCAGCTGGCCCCGCCCGCGTTCTTCTCCTCCGGCGCGGACTTCCCCGCCGTGGAGATGGCCAGCTCCTCGACACGCCTCACGGTCGGCGGTGCGGACGCAGACGCGGATGATGAGGCCACGCCGGCTGCCGTCGGCTGGGTCGCCGGCTTGGCGGCGTCATCGGAGATGGACATTGTGCTGCCGTGCGTGAGTACTGCGTGTGCTCTCTCCTTGACGGCCACCAAGGGCAGCGCGGCGCTGCTGGAGCACAAGCGGGTGCTCGATCGCGAGCGCATCAATCGAGATGCGATGGACACGAGCAAGTCTGGTCTGACCGAGCTCCTGCAGAAGGACCACGCCGGGCACGTGGTGGATGCAACGGACGCAACGGCCGTGGCGAGCCTGCTGGCGGCGTCCGCCGCCTCCCCCAGCGCGGGCACGAGCTCGGGAGGGGCGACGTGGACACTTTCCCGCGATGGGGCTCAGCAGCACCAACATCCACAACACCAGTCCCATCATGGACCGGCAGGTGAGGTGCAGCTGGCGATGGGTGACGGCGAGGAGACCAAGGAGGAGGAGGAAATGCTACGTCGCCGCATCCGCCTTGAGAAGGCCCGCCAAGGCTGGCTCCAGCAGCAAGACGGTGGTGACGCCCCGTCGGAGGGCGAGGCGCTGGCTGAGCGCGATGGCGCTGGGCAGGGCGTGTCGCACGACGCTCAAGGACCGGCGCTCGCGGCCACAGACGACGGCGCTGTCGAGGGAACCGGCGGTCGTCGCGATGCGCATGGCCTCACGGAGCGCCAGCGTCGACGTCTCGAAAAGTTGGAGGACATCACCCGCGAAAAGGCGGATCTCGCCGGTCAAGAGGACACCGAGGCGCAGGCACAGCATCGTCAGCGCATCCGTGATCAGCAGCGCAGCCTCCCTATCTACCGCTGCAAGCAGGAGCTGATGCGCTACATTGGCGAAAACCCCGTTGTTGTGCTCGTCGGCGAGACAGGCAGCGGGAAAACCACACAGCTCGTGCAGTACCTACATGAAAAGGGGTACGCGCAGGATGGGAAAATCATTGGTTGCACCCAGCCGCGGCGCCTCGCCGCTGTGGGCGTCGCCCGTCGTGTCAGCGAGGAGATGAGCTGCGCGCTGGGCACCACCGTCGGTTACTCGATCCACCTTGACGACACCACCTCTGACGACACGGCCGTGAAGTTCATGACCGACGGCGTGCTGCTTCGTGAGATTGTGAAGGACCCGGACGTGAACAAGTACAGTGTGATCGTCCTGGACGAGGCGCACGAGCGCTCCGTGGACACGGATGTGCTGATGGGCGTGCTGAAGCAGGTCCTGCAGCGTCGCGGAGACCTAAAGCTGATTGTCACGTCGGCGACGATGGACATCCATCGCTTCTCGGCCTTCTTCAGTCACGCCCCTTACTACGAGATTCCAGGCCAAACCTTCGACGTGGCCGTGCAGTACAGCCCCACCGTGGTGAGCGACTACGTGGCCGAGGCTGTCTTCCGCGTGTGCCAGCTTCACCTGCAGATGCCGCTCGAGGGCAAGCAGGACATCCTCGTCTTCATGACAGGCCGCGACGATGTCTATGGCACCTGCGAGCTCATCAAGCGCAAGTTGTTTAGTTTGGATCCGAAGCGCGCCGAGACCCTCTATGTGCTGCCGTGCTTGTCGGAAGGCTCCGCCAGCCTCACGGCCGGGGAGGGCGGCAACAGCCCCCTCGGTGTGCTTGACGCGACGCCGCCGGGGATGCGCAAGTGCGTGGTGGCCACGAATGTCGCCGAGACCTCGCTGACGATTGATGGTGTTCGCTATGTGGTAGACTGCGGCTTCATGAAGACGAACGTGTATCGGCCAAAGATTGGCATGAACACGCTGCAACGCTACCCGGTGTCACAGGCGCAGGCCGGGCAGCGCAAGGGTCGTGCGGGTCGCACCACCGAGGGCGTGTGCTTTCGCCTGTACACCGCTGCGCAGTACGAGACGGAGATGCTCGTGAACAGCGTGCCCGAGATTCAGCGCAGCAGCATTGAGAGCGTGGTGCTGCTCCTTAAGAGCATCGGCGTCCGTCGCATCGCCCGCTTTGACTTCATGGACCCTCCGCCCCCCGCAAACACACGCACGAGCATGTGGCACCTCTGGGTACTGGGGCTGCTGGACGACCAGGCCGAGCTGACCGAGGACGGCCGTCTCGCGCTCGAGTTTCCCATGGCCCCTGCGCTGGCGAAGCTGCTCATCGAGAGCACCAAGAATGGGTGTGCCGTGGAGATGGCACGTGTCGTGGCGCTCATCGCCGTCGACCCGAAGAACCTGTTTGAGCTCCCCAAGGGGCGCGAGGAGGTTGCACAGCAGCACCACAGCCACTTTTTCTCGAACGACTCCGATCACCTCACGTTTCTGAACGTGCTGACGCAGTTTCTCGACAATGGCAAATCTCGGCAGTGGGCACAGGATCACTTTTTGCACGTCTCGACGCTGCTGCGCGCGGTGGAGGTGCTGGAGCAGCTGATGGAGCGCCTCCGTCGCCTCAAGCTGCCCATCGTCGCGTGCGGTTTCAGTGGCGTCGACAAGGTGCGCTACTGCCTTGCTCGTGCCTTTTGCATGCAATCGGCCAAACGCTCAAGCGCGAACTGGACTGAGTACCGGCCGCTGCTGAATGCCGGAGTGGCGTGCACGCTGCATCCGAGCTCGGCCATCTGCACACGCGCGGAGATGCCGCCGTACGTGGTCTACAACGATCTGCTGATGATCAACAAGGAGTACCTGGTGATGGTGACCGCGGTGGAGCCTGAATGGCTGGTGGAGGGCTCGCGTGGTTTGTTTCGGCAGCGTGGTGATAAGCTGACGACGGGCCCCACTGCTGCTGCGCGCGTGGCGAGTGCAGCGAGCAGTGCCACCTCGACGACTGTGACGAACCCGTCGATCGTCGCTGCGCCGGCGCGAGCTCCTGCTAAGGTGCCAGCCCCTGCTGGCAAGTTTGGCATGATGGCGGCCGGACGGCGCCGTCACAACATGTAAGCCGTGATTGTTTCTTTTTGTTTCTGTTTCTTGTTTTTTTATTGGTATGCCGTGTATATGCGGCCGTGTTGGGTATGGTCTGATGTCGACAGACGATTAAATAAACATGGAAAACACCAAAAAAAAACGCGAAGAAACAACCAGAGCTGCCAGCTCAAAAAAAGAAGAAGAAAGCCGCGTCAAATGTGTCTGCAGCACTCTGACGTTCAAACCTTCACCACGTGTACGCTTCAAACACACTTCAACACACTTGCGGTTTTACAACTGTTCCCCCCCCCCCCCTTCCTTCAATCTCTCTCTCCCTCCCTCCTTTTATCCATCAAACCTTTGCGCTCGATGTCTTGCCAAGTGGGGAAAAACACGAGACAGAGAGAGGCAGTTGCTCGCTACTCTAAGCCTTCCGTACTTCTACGGCACTTGCCTCACGATTTTTATAGCGCACATTTATTGAGGAGACTTTCTCTTCTTCTTCTTTTTGTTTGTTTACAACATTGCATACACTTCTGCTCGGTTTGCAGAAGGCTAATTATAAAGTCACACATCGGTCATCGTTTCACTCCCCCCATCTACATTTGATAGCACACCGTGTTGTCTTTGCTTCTTTTTCGGCGCGCGCACATAGACACAGACGCACGCGCATTTTTCTTGCTCAGTTGCTTTGTTGCACTTCCTTTTTTTTCTCTCTCTCTCTCTGCACACACATTTTCGTTTCTCTCATTCGATAGTTCAACAGAATGAGCTGGTTCAAAGGCCTGCAGAGCTACTTCCTCGGTCCTGGCGATGAACTCCGGCAGCTCTTCGACACACGCGTGTTCATCTGGAACCTCCCGGCCGGCTCCACGACGATCGTCGGCAAGTCGCTCAAGGTAGGTCGCACGACCACAAAGAGCATTCAGGCCACCTGCCATCGACTCGACACAGAGCAGCGCGACACGTATATCATCTTCAACTTCTCGCCCCTCCTGATGGAACTCATCGAGAGCTGCCAGAATGGACAGGTGCTCGACTTTTCGAAGCAGTCGATCGAGAGCTTTGCGACGTTGATGGAGGTGTGCTTCACCATTCAAAAGTGGGTGTCAGCCGGCACCGGCAGCGAGAAGCAGCCGCACTGCGCCGTGCTCGCGTTTTTGGAGGAGGCCCCGCAGGTGCACCATCCGAACTACGCCGCCATGATGGCCGCGTGCTTCCTCATCTTCTCCGGTTTCCCGTCCTACGGAGGCAGCGGGACGCTCGGGTTCGTCGAAAAGGAGCTGGGCATCTCGCGCAGCCGCTACCACGCCCCCTCGCAGGAGAGCTACGTCAACTACTTTCAACTGCTGTTTGAGATTCCGATTATCCCCAATCCGAAGCGCCTAAAGCTGTGTCGCCTCTCATTGCACAACATGGAGTCTCTCCTGGATCGTAAGCTCGGTGTCCGTCTGGACATCAACGGCGAGGACGTGCCGCCGCGTCTGTTCAGCGATCCGACGGCGTGGTGTATCGGCGACGTGGCGACGCTCGAGATCTACATGGAGCTCAACGAGAGCGTCTTTGGCGACTTTGTCGTGACTGTCTTCGACTACGATGTGCGCGAAGCCGAGCCTTCACTGGAGGATGGCCTCGGCGCGGCACTCGATGGGAGCCTCATGATACCGGAGCTGAACGGCAGCGTCAGCATGGGGCGTGGTGGCACCACCGTTGGCGGCAAGACACCGACCACGTCCCCAACCGCCGCGAGCCCGCTGCGCGCCACCGTGCGCACACTCTCCGGTGCGGGCAAAAAAACGGTCATCACCAGCAAAACCATTCTCTTCCGCATCGCCTTCAGCACCATTTTTATCCACCAAGAGATGCACCGTGTGCGCGTCAAGGATATGGACTACGCGGCCGCCAACGCCCTCAACGACGACTTCTACGCACAGCTCCACTTCACCGATTGCGAGCCCGTCGAAGCTGATGCAGAGTACATTCGGCAACTGAGCCAGCGCATTGAGCAATCACCTCAGCGGCAACTGCTGCTCGCCCGTCCGGACCCGCTGACGCTGATCGGGGCTGGCGGTGGAGGGCCTGGTGGTCGCAGTCGCAGCCGCTATGGGGGAGGCAGAGAGGACGACGCTCTCAACGGCGTGGGCGTGTACTACCGCAGCGATGGACGTCGCTATGGCGGTAGTGGGGGTGGGAGTGGTGGGAGTGGTGGTGGAGGTGCGCAGTACGGCGGTCTCGGTGTTGGCTGGCGTGATGGCAGCTACTACGGCGCCTCGCCGCACGGCCCCAACATGTACTTCCCCACCTCGCTGCATCTTGTCGACGAGGACGTGCGTTTCTTTGACGACGACGACGCCGTAGCCGAGGGCGAGGCGCCGGTCGTGGTGCGTGTGGAGCCTGTGCCGAAGCCCCGGCCGCGGCAGGTCACGCCCGAGCGCCTCTACGGGGGCGGCTACCTCCTCTATGACGAGGACACCACCATGTCGCGTGCCGGTGGCGAGGTCGACCATCGCACCCCGCTGCGCTCGGCCGGCGGCTTTCTCAGCTCCGACTCGCCGCTGCCCGCGCACCCGAGCAGCCCCCCGCGCCGCCCTGCCCCACCCTTGCCCTCCGCCGAGGCGATGAACACAACGCGCCATGGTGGACTGCCGCCCTTGTCGCCGCCGGCCCCGCCGATGGGATTGCCTCCTCCCCCTCCGCCGCCGCCCCCACCATCTGGTGCCGGTCTGCCTCCGCCGCCGCCGCCTCCTGGGGGTCTCCCGCCCCCGCCCCCTCCTCCTGGGGGTCTCCCACCGCCCCCTCCTCCTCCTGGGGGTCTCCCACCGCCCCCGCCTCCTCCGATGGGCTTGCCGCCGCCCCCGCCGCCTCCAGGAGGGGCGATGCGAGCGCTGCCCCCGCCCGCTCCACCCGGCGGTGCCCCTCCTCCCCCACCTCCGCCGCCTCCGCCGCCTCCGTTGAGCGGGGCCCCTCCCCCTCCGCCGCCGCCCCCACCAGGAGGGTTCGCCGCGATGCCGCTCGCTGGCCCCGCCAAGCCCGTCTACACGGGGCCCAAGTTGAAGTCCATTTTTTGGAAGAAGCTGCCCAAGGCGAGCGGCTTGTGGGCTGTGGCGGATGGCGCGACACTGCGCAAGGAACTGCTCCCCGACGAGGACTTCGCCGTGCGTCTCTTGCAGGCGCGTGTCGCGGTCGTGCGAAAGACCGCCAAGGACGACGCGATGGCCAACGCGAGCACTGTGCTGAAGAGCAATGTGTTTACCGCGCAGCGGTTGCAGAACATTGCGATTGCGCTCAAGAAGCTGAAGATCCCAGTCGAGGCGGCCAGCACGGCGCTCGTGACGTGCGACGCGACCGTGCTGAACGCGGAGCGGCGCGAAACGTTGGCCCGCGCGCTGCCCACCCCCGAGGATGTCGCAGCCCTCGGTGTCGAGAAGAAGTCCGGTCGTGTGACGTGGTCAGATGTCGAGGAGTACGTCTACGCACTCGCCATGAACGTGCGCGATGTGCGCGAGCGCGTGCAGCTCTGGATCGCGTCCGATGAGCTGCCCGAGGCCATCAGCATCGCAACCGGGCATCTCTCTGACATGGAGGCCGCGCTGGCGGTGGTGACGAGCAAGCACGGGCGTCTGGCTCGCATGCTGCGCGCCATCTTGGCGGTCGGCAACTTTATGAACCGCGGCACCGCCAACGCCGACGCCCCGGGCTTCCGCCTCGAGAATCTCGGCCAGCTGAGCGTCATCAAGTGCGCTGATGGCAAGACGTCGCTCCTTGAGTTCATTGTGGTCTCGATGCAGTCGAGTCCGGAGGCAGACGCGCTGAAGTTCACCGAGGACGTGGACAGCCTCCGTCGTGTCGTGTCCATTTCAGTGCAGGATATCGGCCAGCAGGTGTCCCAGATCAGCGTCCAGGTGCAGCGCATCCGACGAGCGCTGGAGCTGGCGAAGAATCGGCCCCAGTGGTATGAGCAACGGCTCCCGCACTACCTGGACCCGGAGACAGGGGCGGTGACGCTCGAGGACGCGCTGCCGAGCGTGCTCGAGGCCTCGATGCCGAACTTTCTCTCAGCCACTGGCCAGCTGGCTCTCCGTTATCAGCAGGTGCGTGACGATGTCTCCGCGTCGCTGGTGGGCTTTGGCGAGGATGCCATGTTCGACGAGACAAACCTCTGGGAGTGGATCTTGAACTTCGCCAAGGATGTGAACCGTGCGGTGGAGCACGTGGCCAAGGCCAAGCTCACACGCGAGAGCCTCGACAAGGCTGTCAATCCCGACGACACGTCCGCAGGGAAGAAGACGACGGACACAGCGCCGGTGAGCGAGCCAGTAAAGAACTCCAAGCACGCAGATCCTCAGCCGTAGGACTGGAAGGATGACGAGGAAGGGAAAGAGTGGACGGGGAAAGTGAAAGTATCGAGACGGGAAGAAAAAAAAGGAAAGATGTGTGTGAAGCCATGACAGGTAAGCGAACCAAAAAAAAAAGTTCGTTTGAGATCCTATTTGCGGTTGTTTTGTATTGCTTTTGTTGTTGCTGTTTCGTGTTTTTTATTTTTTCGCCGCCTTCAACACGGCGGACACACAGAAAAAAAAAAGAGACAGACATGTTTGCTTTGCTTCAATGCACTGCTTCTTTTGTCACATGGTGTTGGCTTTCATCTAGTACCTCTCATTATCATAGTGTGTGTGTCATTTGTTTGGATTATCGGGGCCGCATGTCACGCACGCTCTCACGCACACACCTCCTTTTCTCTCTCTCTCTCGTATCTCCCCACAAATTACTTGTTTCCACGAACAACACAAGAGGAACAAAACAAAACAAAAACACCTAGCGTCAATGGCTCCGAAGCGCGCGAAGAAGCAGGTGCCGCGAGATACTGTGGCCGTCGCCACATCCCGACTCGTGGCCGCCAGCACCAAGGCCGCCAAGGCAACGACGTCACCGACCGCCTCCACTGTCTCCACGCCGACCAAAGGTGGACGGCAGAAGGCAGGTGGGCCCGAGCAGGCAGAGGAAAACGAGGAGGCAATCGCAACGAGCACAAAGGCAAAGACAAAGCCCAGCACCGCCACCGGCCCATCCTCGCGTGTCGCACGTCGTCGTGTCGATCTGGCACCACAGGACACGCCTGACTGGCAGAAGACGGCGCTCAAGCAGGCGGCCAAGGATCAGAAAAAGCCGACCAAGACAAGCGCAGCAAGCAAAAAGGCCGCCACGAGCGCGAAGAAGGCCAGCCCGAAAGCCGGCGGGGCTCGTCGGCGCACCGCCAAACAGTCCGCCGATGAGGACGCGAGTAAGTCTCTCGACTCGGATGACTCCTCTGCGGAGACGGACCTCGATAGCGACAGCGACGACGACGACAGCCGTGGCGCGTCACGGAAGCGCACAGGAGGTCGTGGCGCCAATAAAAGCGGCAGCAGCCGCAAATCCCCATCGGCCAGTCGTAAACGCTCGGCGCGTGGAGGTCCTGGTGGCACGGCTGACGAAGACGACGTGGAGGGCAGCACGTCACCCGCACGGCGTTCGGGGAAGCGTCTGAAAAAGGAGGACCGGCTCTGCCCGGCCTGTCGGCTGCTCAAGGATGAGTGGCCCTTCTGTGGGCTGAGCGGCGAGGCGCACGTGCTGCCTGAAGTGGAGGCTGCCTAGAAACTGTCGACTCCATCGCTTGACTAGTCGTTATCGCCTTTTTTATTGTTGATGTTGTTGTTGTTGTTGTTGTTATTGTTGACCTTTGCGTTTCCCCTCGTTGCGATGAAACTGTTGCAACAATGAAACAAACTCACAACTCTGACAGTTTGAAGCAGAAACTTAAAAGAAAGAAAAAGAGAAGAAAGAACAAAACTCGGAGAACAAAGAAGGATATTAAAGGGCAACTGACAGGACGCCCCATGCACGGCTGTCAAGGGTCTGTGTCACCTCTGTGCCGTTCACACGCATCAACTGCGGTGTGGTTACCACTCTCTTCACCTCTCACGTCTCACATCCCTCCCTTCTTTTTAATTTGGAAAGTAGATATTACGGAAAGAGTCGCCGTCACAACAAACGAAAAGAAAAGAAAGGGAAAAAGAGGGACCTCACTGTTCGTGTATTTATTTGTGTATTATTTTTCCCCTCAATGCAGGTCAGCGCCTCCGCTCCATCATCGCGGCCAGGGACAGGCGCCGCGGTGAAGCGTAAGCGTACGATGGTGCGCGATACGGCCGCCACCGCGCTCATCTCGCAGACCCCCGTCAACGAGCCTCCGTCCCTACGCGATCGCCAGTACTCGGCGGACGAGCTCTTTCACTACTACGCCATGCGCGGCAACAGCGAGGTCATGCACAGCGCGGGTGCCGTCCAGGCCGCGCTCGCCAGCCAGGCGAGTGCCCCGTCGGGCAGCCGTGTTGCCTTGTCCCCGTCGGCTGCGTGGTCGGCAGATGTCAACGGCGGTGCACGCGCGCAGACGGCGACGGCGGCGGGGAGGCTGTCGCCCCAACTGCTCCCAGCGAGCCCCGTGAGGCCTGGGACGTCGCCATGGCCGGCCTTGGAGGCCTCCGCGATGCCGGAGTCTGGGGAGCCGCTCTTTCCGCGTCTGCGACCATCGGCCTCGGAGGACGCGCGCAAAAGCACGTTTGTCCAGCAGGCCCGCGAGGCCACCAAGCGCGATGCGCTGCAGACGCGCAAGCAGAACCTCGCCCTGCCCAGCACGGAGGCCTACTACGGGGCCCTCTACACGCCCGACGCCGCCCTGACCAACCACATCCGCGAGGCCCTCGAGGAGGGCTCCAAGAAGAAGCACATCGAGTCGGCAGTGGCGATGGAGGCCATTGCCGCTCTGGACGGCCCCACCGGCGGCAGCCCCGGCTGTCTCGGTGGTGGCGCGGCAACCATGGGTGGCAAATCCGCCCGCTCGCTGGGGGCGACAGCAGGCGCAGCGGCGGCTGATCGCTCTGCACGGCACGCCGGGACAGGCCTCAACGCGAGCATGCGCAGCTCCTCGCTGCAAGGCGGGCTGGCCGGTCTGCCACCGCAGCCGCCCCTCGCGCCGGCCTCCTCGCGCGGGACGGCGGGCTTCTCCGTCAGCGCGGCCATGTCCGGTCGTCGCACGCCACAGCTGGACCTTGTCGACCGCGGCTCGCCCGGTCTGGCGAGCGGCCCTGTCAGCTCCGGTCGCACCTTCTCCCTGGCGCGACCCGAGGACGCGGATCAGCACGCCGCACTGCTTCGCGAGAGCCACGCGATGGTGGCGAAGGAGGTGGAGGACCTGTTTGTGGCCACCTACGGCATTCAGCACCCTGATGCGCTGGCCCGCAAGGCGGAGGCGGAGGAGGCAGCACGGCGGCGCCAATCGGCGCGGGCGGCCTCGCTCGCCATGGCCACGGACGCCACCGCGGCTGCCCGTCGCTCCACGCGCAGCCCCAGCACGTCAAAAAAGGCGGGGACGAAAAAGTCGAAGAAGAGCACCTCCGCACCGCTGCCGCCCCGCGAAGGGGCACCGGGTCCCAACCTGCGTCTCTTCCTCACAAGTCTGATCGCCTGTGCGGATGACCAAGGCCGCGTGTCGCAGGCGCAGTACGAGGCCGTGCTTCAGGGCATTCCGTTCGAAGTCATGAACCACGACGCCCTGCGTGATTTCTTCGCCTTGGTCCGTCAGTTCTCGCAGGCGAAGCAGCGCGAGATTGCCTTCCTCGCGGCCGGCGTAGGCGGTTCGCCGCAGCTGTACGCGGACAGCTCCATCGCCTCCACGGGCAGTGGCCCGGGTCTGCACATGGGAGCCACCGCGATGAGTGGCGGCGCGCCGGCGGCGCAGTCGATGCGTAGTGTGGTGACGGGTCGCAGCACCGCGGGCATCCCTGGCATGTCGATGACACGTCTTTCCGTCGGTAGTCGCGGGGCGGGCCCTGCGCTGAACAACAACAACAACAACAACAACGCTGGCGAGGCGCCGCTCTCCACGCACAACAGCACGCAGTACGCGAGCCTTTCTGGCGCTGCAGGGGCGGCCGCGGCGCTGCCGACAGCGCCGTGGCGGCCAAGTCCTGTGGTGTACCTGCGCGAGTTGGTTGGCGCAGTCGACGAGCTGCTGAACGGGGCCGAAACACGCGATGTCGTGCGCTGGATCAGCTTCAACGCCTTCGCCTCCAGCGGCCAAGGCTACATTCACAAGGCCACACTGGCCAACCTGCGGCATCAGCAGCGTGAGGCCTGCGAGGGGCCTCAGGCGGAGATCACGGCCTCCATGGTGAAGGCGCTTGGCGACTGCTTCGACGTGATTGCGCGTGAGGAGGAGGAGGCTTACCTGAACAGCGGTGGCAAGGGCAAGAAGAAGAGCAAGAAGAAGAAGATGCCGGCCCTGGCCCCTCATCAAAAGTCCATCATCCCGCTGAGCGTCATGCGGGTGTCGCACATGAACTACGCGACCTTCTGCCGCTTCTTTGAGGAGCTTCCGCAAGTTGCCGCGTCCTTTTCTCACGTGTGGCTCAGCCTGCTCTTCACTGGCAGCATCGCGCCCATCACTCCCACCACTACCAGCACGAGCACCGCGGCAGCCGCGGCTACCACGACGACGACGACGACGACGATCACAGCGGGTGTGCCGCACCAGGCGTCCGTCGGCGAAGTGAGCGTGGGGGCCGGCGAGTCCTTCGCGCGCGGTGCCCGGTCGAGTTACACGGGCGTGGTCTCCTCCCCGTCTGGTGCACAGGCTGCCCTGTCCCCGCGAGGAGAGGGCTTGGAGGAGGTGCGCAACGAGGCCTCTGGCTCGCTGGAGCGCGAGGCGGGGCGTCGTCTTTCCGTCTCGCCATCCCCGACAGCCGTGTTGAACCGGCAGAACTGGCCGCAAGAGATTCTGCGTGGCCTTGAGGCGCCGGCCGTCATTGAGCCCGGCACGTACCCGCTCTCACTGCTCGGCGACGACGGCGCCGCCCGACGTGCCATGCTGCAGCGGGTCGTGGTAAATCGTCTCGAGTGCATGAAGACAGGCATGGAGGAGCTGGAGAATGCGCAGCCACTCAACCTTTCTCAAGGACGTCCCAGCGTGCAGGCGTAAACCTTTTTTCCTAGAATACAGTGTGCCCCCTTTTTTTTGTGTTTCCTCTTCTTTTTCTTTTTTTTATTATTGTACCTTGCACGAAACCATGGGGTAACAGAAGTACGGCAATGAACGTGACACAAATGCAGTGGCCCTCGATCCCTTATTCCCTTACTCACTACTGTCACACAACATTTCGCAGTGACGAGGACGGGACGAGGAAACGAAAAAAAAAAATGTAAGTGATGCAGCTGCACATGTGTTGTGTGAGAAACCTTGTATCTTAAAAAGAAGACACATTGCTCATGACGTTGTTCCCCTTTCGTGCTTGTTATTGTTGTTGTTTTCTTTCTACTTTTCGAATAGAATGGTGCGCTTGCACTTCCGATCACCAGAAGCTTTTATATCTTCTTTTTTTTTCTTTTTTTTTTCCACCTACAATGTATGTATAGCGCACTGTCAACAGCGCCGGTGAAGATTTTTTCACCCAAACACTTCGTTGATGTACCGAGGGGAAACGGGAGGGGCTTGAAGAAGAAGATAGCCGGTTTTCGTGATTTGCTGGCCTGATGCGCCGTCCGTGACAGCGACGACTCCCTCTCTACCTTTCTCCACATGTTTTCTTCCAATTGTTTCACTGGACTCTGTGCCCTCGGTCTTGGCACTTCAAGAAAGAACGAAAAAAAAAAGCGAATATTGATTGAATCGACAGGCACATGCATGCTTAGCCCAGGCCACCTCGCTGGCAACGCATCAGTAAGTGGAGAAGATATGAATGCCGGCATGTCGGCGCACTCATTTTGTCTGATTTTTCTCGATTGGAGAAAAACTCCACGACAGCACGCTGTGCGACTAGGTTCAGTGAAGTGTGAAGAGGATGACATGGATCATCGCTCTTTTTTTTTGTCATGCATTCACCACGTCGGTGCTCCTTTGGACGCTCTCTTTTCCACATTCCCCTCTGCTCTCTCTCTCTCCGTCTCTCTACTGCTGTGTTCAATTGTCTGTTGTTGTTTTTTCTGTAGAAGTAGCCCGAATCGCACCACAGACCGAACAGGGGAGAAAAGAAAAAATAAAGGACTCGTGTGTGAAGGGGCCGCAATAGATTGCCTCGTCGAGTGTTGCCGTGTACCATTTCTTTTTTTTTTTTACGTCCTTCTTTCTTGGACTTCCCATTGTACCGACTTGTTCTTGTTGTTGTGCTTGTCTTCTTTCTGTATTATTATTTTTCTTCTTCTTCTTGAGAAGCAGTGGCTGATTCCGACATGCCGTACAGCCGCGACGAACGCCACCTCGTGGGCAGTCGCAGCCGCAGCCGGCACAGTGCCTACTCGGTCTCCTCTGAGGAGTTCGAGGAGGTGATGTCGGGCGGCACCTCGCCGATACCCCTCGCCCGTCCACGTGAAGAGGCCGCCGCCCCGCCGCCCGTGCTCGAGGTGGACATCCCGTTCGGCTACTACGCCGACCCATCCGGGCACCCTTCTCAAGCACGGCGACCACACATCGCTGGTGCGGTGACGCCCGTGCGCAGCAAGGCCGCGCGCACAAGGGCGGTGGAGGTGGGGCCCTCTCCATCTCCGAGGGGCTGCTACCCGCGCACGGTTGACATAACCGCCCCACCTGCCCCCTCGTCCACGTCCCATGCGGAGAGACGACGTCGAGCGCGACCGTGTGCGTCGCCGACGAGCAGCTCCAGCAGCGATCGCCAGGACGCGTACAGTAGCGAAGAAGAAGAGGAGGATGACGACGACGACGACGGTGAAGAAGAAGTGGTCGCCCAGCGGGGCAATCGCCCACCACGTCCCGTGCGTGGAGGTCGGCCGGTCGGTATGCTTGATGTCCTAGAAACCGAGCACGAGGCGTGGCTTGGCTCTCGCGAGCCCTCACAGACCCCACAAACTCCGCAAACACCACATGGGCAGGCACTCGAAACAGCACCTGCGATGGTTGTGGTGGAACCTCGTTCTTCGGCACCGCTCCCCCCACAGCAGCCGCCTCAACAACTGCAGCTTCAACAACAACAACAACAACAACAACAACAACCGCCGTCAGGGCCGCAGCCTGTGCTCTTCTACACAAGTCCCTTTCTCGCGCTGGACGCCGTTTACACTCACGACGCCCCTCCGCCGCACTCATCGGCCTCGGTGACCTCCACGTCCTCCTCCGCGGCCCACTCAAGCAGCAACTGGGCCATCTCCGGCGGTGGCGCAGTACCGAGCCAGTGTTGTGTGTGCCTCCTGAGCTCCGTCTGCAGCTGCGTCGCCTTGCCGTGCTTAATTGCGAAGGAACGACACACGCTCCTCTTCAACGACATTCGTGGTCGCTATGTGTGCTGCGCGGGCCTCATCCCATGCTGCCTGGCCGATCCGCGTGTGCGGCCGGAGCTGTACGTGACCATCGCGCCGCCCGAGTCACGCGTGCTCAAAGGCAAGTACGGCATCTACCCGGGTCGCTCCATGCCCGCCTCTGGCCTGGAGGAGGTTGCTGTCGCGAATGTCACGGACAAGGTCAACGGGTTGCCTCAGTTTGGGTGCTATCACAAGGCGGGCAAGGCTGAGCGGCGCCAGGCCATGCAAGCCGCGTCGTCGGATACGGCGCGGCGGGGCGCGCAGAGCACGAACAGCAACAGCGGCTACGGGTACGCGACGAACGATCTGGATATGGCTTCACCTCGACAAGGACAAGGCGATCGCCGCCCCACGACGTGCTGTTGCGGCTGCTTTGTCATTGATGCCGCCAACAACATGTGTTTCTGCAACTGCAACAGTGGCGGCTGCGTGAGTTGTCGGCATCCCACCGCCTGCTGCGCGCGCTGCCCAATGTGCTGCATGGCGTGTGAGGCCTGCTGCTGCTTTCCCTGCGCGGCGCTGGCAAATCGCATGCTGATACGCCAGCACTACGGCCTGAAGCCCGACGCGTGCATTGACGGCCCGGTGATAGGCTGCTACAGCTGTCTGCGCACCTGCCTGTTGTGCGCATCGCCGCCCGCCCCAGGGAGTGGAGCCAGTCGCTTTATTGGCTGCTGCGGGACGTCCAATCCAAACACATGCTGCTCGGAGTGTGCCTACAGCATGGCCACGTTGCTGGCCGCGTGCTGCTGCTTCTTGCCGTGTTTGAGCTGCGCGATGGCGCAACATCGCGATCAAATCGAGCGCGTGGGGTATCCGCTGCTTTCCGTCTTCTCGCCCCCCGATATCTCGGGGATGACATAGAACCGTCAACGAAAAGAAAGTAAGAAAAGAAATAGTAAATGATTTGCAGACAGTAGGGCACCTGAAAACACAGGACGCGAAGCCATCACCGCGACGTTCTGTGGTTGTGTGTCACTCTGTTGGTAACGCGAGATTCTTATTCGCCACATTGCTCATCCTCCCACGAAATATGGCGTGCGTGATCATGACGTACTTTGCCAAAGTCATGCGGCACGAGGTATTCACGCGTATATTTGAGCTCGTGAACCTTCCCCTGTCATCATTACACAGTGCTTCTTCTTCTCCTTCTTCTTTTCTGCCTCCGCCTGCTGATTTCGAATAAAAGTACATTAAATACATTGGTTCGTGTACTTCTCTCGTTTTGGAGTTTTCTTAGGCGCGCCTACAGGTTTATAGATCACCTACTGGGTTGGGCACCTTCTCCGCCTCTTCCTTTATTGTCTCCTCTTTGTGTAGGCCCGTTAATTGCCTCGCGGGGGAAAAAAGGAGTCTAGATTGTTATAGATATAGATACACAGAGTGGCAAACAACGACTTTCAAGTGAATTGTCTGCGCGCACGGACAACAAAAAAAAAAGAGGCAGCGCCGACAGAATCCAAGGATGGAAGGCGGTGACACGCACCCCTCCGCTCGCTCGGACGGCTCCGTGCCGTCGCCCTCCCCCTCCTCGGGCAGGCGTCGTACGGCCTCACCAGCCTCGTCACGTTTCGCCTCTGGCACGGCATCATCGCGCTCGCGCAACACGGCGATTGCGTCGTCGCTCACGCAGCCGATCCCTGCCCACCGGTACTCGGAAAGTGAACCGTCCTCTCCGCCATTAGTCCCCGCCGAGGGGCTGCCGAGCGGCTCGTATACCTTCCCGCGGACACCGGCCGCGTCCTCCTCGTCCACGGCCTTACCCACACGTGCGCAGGACGTCCGTGAGACGCCCAAAAGGAGTAGCGTCACGACCCCACGCCGCTCACCGTCGTCCAGCCCTTCTCATCCCCGTGCACGCACACCGCGGCTGCTCTCTCCCGCCCAGCGCCGCGCGCAGAGGCGGGAATCTGTCCAAGAGCTGATCCACATTGCCGATGCCGCCGCTGTCGCCATCAAGTCGCCTCATCACGCGCGTCGCGGTGACGCAAACGCGGACTCACCGTCCTCCTCCTCGTCGGCTCCAATGCCACAGCGGTCGTCGGGACCGGCGGGCCCCACCACACGCGCGAGTCTGCTGGAGACTGAGATCGAAGATGCCTTGCGTGGCCGTCATCGCCACTCCGTCGTGGTCGTGCCTGAGGAGGCCAAGGCACAGTTTGACGACGTCCTGCGCGTGAGCCCGGTGCTCGGCCCTCGCGCGCGCGGCGACGGCGCCCCGCTCGTCACGGAGGCGATCGACTACGCCATCGACGTCTACCGCGAGCTCCACCATCGTACCTTTCACTCCAAGAGTGAGGAGCTCACCTTCCTCCGACGCGACTACGTCTCTCTGCGCAAGACGCTCATGCTGCTGTACGACGAGAACGCGCGTCTCAAGAACCGCCTGCGCGAGCGCACCGACGAGGTCGGTCAGCTGCAGGCGCGCGTGGACATTTGCGAGCACTACCACAAGAGCGCGGAGTCGGCCAGCGGCATGGAGAGCGACAACGAGGCCCGTTCAGCGTCAGCGAGCAGAAAGCCCGTCGGTCGTCCAGCTGCAGCCGCTGCCAAGAAGAAAAGGACAGCCCCTGGGAAGGCGTCTGTCGGTCGTCGCTCACCCGCTGCTGCCGCCACTGCCGCTGCTGGTGGAGAAGTTGGCGAGGAGGAAGGGGAGCAGGAGGGCGAGCACGCGACGCCGACCTCGTCCTCGCTGTGGCTTCACGCGGCTGCACAGAAGGCTGCGCGGCAGATCACCGTGCGCAACAAAGGCACCAAAGCCAACGTCAACGATCTCAACACGGTGGAACTCATCAATGAGCTGCGTCGCAACCTCGCCCGGCGCGACACGCAGCTGGATGCCCTTCGCCTGGAGTCCACCGACTTCTCGCGCGCTCGCAATGTGCTAGAGAAGGAGCTTGGGGAGGCCCGTGAGGCGCTGCGTGCGATCACGCACGATCGCAACCGTCTGCTGCAGGTCGTGGAGGACAAGGACAACGCCGTGGATGCGCTGACGACGCGCAACTCGGCACTCGAGAAGGATCTGAGCGAGAAGACGCAGCAGCTCGGCGCGCTGACCAGTGAGGTGGAGAAATGGCGCCTGCTTCAGGGAAGGCCGTCCATCAGCACAGCGGCTGTGGTGAGCGAGGGCGTGAGCGAGGGTTCTCCGGATGTGCAACGCCTGCGCGATGAAGCACGCGACTATCGGCAGCGTTGGCAGGCCGCGGAGGACCGCATCGATCAGCTTGTGCACGCCGCCCGAACGAGCACCGGGTCCACGGCTTCCGCGCGTACGCCGCTCTCCCCATCGGCACCACCAGTAGCCGACGATGTCCGCCAGCGACTTGAGCGCGAGCTCAGCCAGCAGGCGGACGAGCTCCATCGTCTGCACCGCCGGCTGGAGCGCGAGCAGGAGGCGGCCCAATTTCGCGAGAGCCAGCAACGTCAGCAGGCGCAGGACCAGTCACGGCTGCACCAGACAGAGCTCGCGGCCGTGCAGGCCCAACTACAAGCCGCGCGTGCGCAGCTCGAACGGGAAGGCCACGATCGTGACGCCCTCGTCCGACAACTCCGTCAAACAAGTGATCAAGACGCCCTCACTCAAGTACTGCAGAGCCAACTGGACACGCTCAAGCAGCGTCTGTCGGAGGTGAGCGGGCAACTGAGCGAGGTGCGCGGGCGTGAGCAGGCGCTTCAGCTGGAAGTCCAGAAGGCCCAGCACGCCAAGCTCCTCCTGACGCGCTCGCAGGAGGCGGCGGAGGCGGCACTGCGACGGGCCCAGCAGGACGAGTCTCTCCGTGGCGAGGAACTGGCACTGTTGCGCACAAGCCTCGGCACGAGCGAGGGCAAGGTCTACGCGCTCGAGCAGATGATCGCTGCCCTTCAGAAGCGTGCGTGGCGCAGCGGAGAAGACGANCTTGAAGGGCTACGCGTCGCTCATGGAGTTCAACGCCGCGCTGACCGATCGCTTGAACCAGTTGGAGTCCGCGCTGGCGAACGCGACGCGGTCCCTCGACGAGCAACAACAACAACACGTGCAAGAACCACATGGCGAGCACGAACAGGAACAGGACTCACAGGAAGAAGTAGCGTCGGCGGCACGTACGACAATGCCGCCCGCGCCGGAGCCATTCCTCAACGAAGAACTCGTGCGACAGCGCTACGTGGTGCTGACGGAGCTTCACGCGCTTCAGCACGATCTGCAGCTTTCTCAGCGTGCGCAGCAAACCCTTCTCGTGCAGTGGCAAGATCTCCGCCAGCGCCACGACGAGCTTGAGGAGGACAACCTCATCCTCGCAGAGGGCACCGCCATCATCCACGATGAGCTGGTGGCGTTGCTGACGGAGAAGGCCGCGCGGCAGGAGGCAGCCATCAAGGCGCTCCATACGTCTCCTCCCCCGCCTTCACCGTCTGCCTCCACACAAACGGACAGGACGGCGACGACGACGAACCGCACAGAAACCGCCAGCAAGCACGTTCAGGTCGATGTGTGCACCTCGGACGCGGAAGGAACACGCGTGCGCGTGTCAGCACCACCATCGCGCCGTGTGCGCTACTTGCGTGGGGAGGTGGAAGCAGCACGGTACCCTCGGAGTCGCTCTCACCTCAACAGCAGCAGCGACGAGGAGGAGGAAGAGCGAGACGACCAGATTCACGCTCTTTCGGCCGAGAACAGAAGCCTTGCACGGCGCCTGCGACACGCGCAGAAGCGCTTGCTCGCGCGTCAGGCGGAGCTGGCTGAGAAGCAAAGTGCGCTGGACAAGGCACGGCGGGAGCTCGACGAGTACGAGGAGCTGATTCGCCTGCTCGATGAAGGCGCGATTGACGACGGTTCTGGAAGAGGTCGGCTCTGGGAAAGCGTGCTTCTCCGCCACACCGCCGGCTCACGCAGCCGCTCGATGACGCCGCGTCGTGGTGGCAGTACGAGCTGGCGTCGTGCCCGCGATAGGCATCCGCACCACCTCGACGTGGCATTCGAGACCTCCACCCACTCGTGCGCGTCGTCGTTCTCGGCGTGTTCAGACGACGCCCCACCGTCTCAAGGTCTGCGCCATGCCGGCGATTCTTCCTGTCGTCGTCGCGCACCCTCACGCCCCACCTCAGCACACCGCGATGCCTCTTGGTCTTCCTCGGAGGAGGTCGAGGAGGATGGCACTGGCATGGCCGACTGGCACGAACGGCGTGGCGCACGACAGAAGTGGTCGGCACGCGTGCGGTCGGGCACCCGTGCGGCGTCTCGCTCACGCCGCGCTGGGGCGTGGAGGCGGCAGCGCACACCCCCGCCCTTGCCCTCTGCGCAGACCATCTCGACCGAAGTGGAGCTCTACGCGGTCCATTGTCATGCCCATCGTGACAAGGACGGTGTGGTGCGCGAAAAATGGTCCGCGGTCCCGCTCACTGGTGCCGCCACGACGACGACCACAGAAGCAGCAGCAGCCGACGACGACGCGCTAGCGAGCGATGCGCAGGCGGAGAAGGCCGCTGGGAAGCCGCCGGTGGCAAGCGCGTCTACCACAACGAAGAGAAAGGAGAAGAAGAAGGGTGGTACGTCGCGGTCGTCGGTGTGTCGACCGAAGGGCGAGGTGTGTGTGTCTGGCACCCCTCGCTCCACGCGCTCCACGTCCTCCACCGTGACGTCCGCGGTCTCTGCGGCCGTGCTGGTACCACAGTAGGGAGCCACCGGCTAGTGGGGAGGACCCGGTGTGTGGAGGGACCGCTGTGGTGTACTCATTTTGCTTTTGTTCTAGATGCACGTGCTCTAGAAGAAGAAAAAGGTTCGTGCTCTCTACCCAGCTTTC
Organism: Wallacemonas sp. Wsd; assembly: GCA_030849645.1. NCBI lineage: Eukaryota > Euglenozoa > Kinetoplastea > Trypanosomatida > Trypanosomatidae > Wallacemonas > Wallacemonas sp. Wsd. The sequence continues at coordinate 328,297 of JASANQ010001319.1, forward strand.
TTGTTGTTTTGTTGCGTTGCGTTCCCTGCAGTACGTCAAGACGTGTATAGATAGATTCGTTAAACCAAATAAAAAACAACATTTCGTTATTCGCACCAGGGCACGTGACAGTGTATCTTCCAACAATGGAGCCTCAAAATAGAGAAAGCGAGGCTGTTGTGGTTGTGTTTGGTGCAGCTATTTTTCACGTGCGTCATTTCCTTTCTGCAATGTTTGCCCTTTTTTTTTTCCTTCTCACACAAATCCATCTGTCCCACTCCCCCATCCCGTTCCACCTACCGTGATTCTGCTCACCGTCAGTAACTTACTATTCTAGCGTGCCTTGCTCCTTTTTTTTCTTTTTGTGGTTTCAATCGGCATTTCTCGCCCTCGCCCACGCAGGTAGACCAGTACACTTCCCTTTTTTCTTATCACCAAGCACCAAAAGAGAGCCATGTTTAGTGCCCCTCTTCGTGGATGCGTCAGTCGCCAGGTGCGCTACGCACTGCGGCCTGTCGCGCTGACGACTTCGCAGCGCTTCTTCTGGAATCCTTTTGCCAAGTCCACCCCCACCACGACCACGGCCACCGCCACCACCACGACGGACGCCACCGGTTCCCAGACCACCGTCACGCGCGTCATGTCTGAAGCCAACAAGAGCCTCGATCAGCACAATGAGCGCCTTCTCGGCGCGTGCCTGGACCTCTTGGAGATCTGCGAAGGGCCATCCTCGTCGTCCTCGGCCGGCCGTGGCCAGACGGAGGTGGGACAAGTTGAGCGCGACGCGGTCGTCGAAGTGGTGCACGTGCTTCTGCACGACTTCCGCGCGAGTCCGAGTCGTCAATTCGACCTTGTGTACGGTGCGCTGTGCCTGCCGGTCGCGGGGTCCAACCGCGCCGTCCAGCGGTCGCTCATGGTGGTGTTGGAGTCCGTTGTCCCGCTGCCGCTCTACCGCCTCTTTGAAAGCCAGTCGCTGATCCTGCCGGGCGAGGACGATGAGAGTCAGATTCGCCGCGAGGCCCTCACCGGATTCGCGCACGCCTTGCTCGGCGACCTCGACACCCCTCGTGGCATCGAGGATGAGGAGTACCTGCTCGTCATTGTCGACGACTTCAAGCGTGCCTTTCCGGCTGCCGTGGCGACCCCGGTCTTTGCGGAGCTCGAGGCAGACGTGGAGAAGCTCGCCATGCAGGCCAAGCTCTTTGTGCTCCTCGGCAACCTTTGCGCCGAGTTCGACACGGACCGCGATGGCAAGGTGTACTTGTCTGAGCTTGAAGAGACGGCGCACTGTGTGCTGGGCAAGGAGAAGGCGACTCAGCTGCTCGCGGGCGCCGTCTGCGATTCGGAGGGCCGCATCCCGTTTAACCAGCTCACGGCGCTTCTCACGCGTCCGCCACCGGCTCTCTCGGCCTCTGCGCGCGCTAAAGGCGATGCGGGAGACGTCTAAATGTGTTCGAGACACACACACACACACACAAACACACACACGAAAACAAAAGAGAAAGAAAAGAAATAGCCGTCATTCCATTCTTCCCAAGCAAAGGGCAATGCCCACGTTGGTCGTCACACATTCTTGTTTTCTTAACTCAACATGTCAGTGCCTCGTAGAAGGTATGAGGACTATTTAAACATAAATAAAATTGAAAATACATAAAAAGCGATATACATCCCTCCTGAACCCCTCCCATGCCCATGACGTCCCATTAACTCTCTTTTTCTTTCTCTCTCCTTCTCTCTCTCTCTCTCTCTCTCTCCGTTTTCTTGTTTTCTTGTTCTATTGCACACAGGAAAGTGTTCATCGGTGTTCCTAGAGGATCTGCGTGCACGCCACCTTGGACAGTCAAAGAGGAACTTCTGCGCGTTTTTGGTCTCTTTTTTTTCTTTTGTATCCACTTTCAGACAGATAACACACACACACACACACACACACACACACACAAGAAAAGCGAATTGCTTCGTCGCCTTTTCTTCTTTTTCTCCTCGTTTTTCTTTCTTTCTCTGGGGTTTTTTTTTTGTATTCACGCCTTGACAGATGAAGCGTTTAGAGCCAGCGCGCCGCACGCTGCCCTTCTGTGGGGTCGGCAACTCGCTCACATCCACCGCGCGTCCGGCGACTCCGCGTGTATTACCGCGGGGCATCCACACTCACGCCGTGACATTCGCCATCCCGTCCGCCAGCGGAAGCTCGCTGGTGCAGACCCGTCGCTGGGCGAGCACACGTGCGCGTGCCGCGGCTGCCCTCTCATCATCCTCCTCCCCATCCTCTGCCCCCTCTTCCTCCTCCTCCTCCGCGGGTCCGGCCGCGTCGAAGAGGAAAGGCGGGAGCGCCGCCAAGTCGGCCAAACAAGCCACGAAGTCAGCGCTCTCCTCCGGTGGTGGCGTGAAGCTGTCCAGTGCGCTCGACGGCCTCACAGATGCCCTTCTCGATGCCGACCTCGCCGACCTCGGGGCTACCGCTCCAGCTCAGCGCACGCTGCTCAGCACAGCCGGTGGCGACCACCACACCCACCACCACGCCGACGTCTCCGGTGTCGACATGACCTACGAGGATGACGAGGACGGTGAGGCCGCCGACGACGCAGCGAGCCCTCGTGGGGACACCTCCGGGGCCACACGTCATCTTTTCACACGTGCGATCTCTGCCGGCGGGGCCTCGGAGGGGTACCTGGTCAATCCCCTCGACTTGCTCCTCGAGGCCGAGGGACACGAAGACGGCGACGCGATGGACCCTTCGTCGGACGGCGCAGCGGCAGCCGCGGCCGGCAGCGCGCACTCGGCTGCGGTACGCGCCGGGCAGGCCGCGCTGGAGCTCGCGGAGTTGGAGGATAGCCTCGTCATGGACCCGTTCACACCGAGCATTGACCAGGAAGGTGCCGCGGCGTCCCTACACGATGTGGGCCTCGTGCCCGGACACAGCGACACGAGCGCGGAGGGTCAGTCGCCGGCGCAGGGCGTACAACGTGGCAGCGCCGCCGCCGCCCGGCTGATGTCTGCCTCCTCTTCCTCCTCCTCGTCGGCCGCTGGTGCGAAGGGGAGCAGTGATGCGAATGTCTTGTCCGTCGTCGACATGCTCTGTGATGACCTGTACTACTGCAAGACCAGCGTGCTGCGGTCCTTCTCCCGCACGCGCGGCATCACCGGACGCACAAAGGCGGAAGTGGTGCTGCGGCTTCTCGAGTGTGCCGACAGAGACGCGCACGGCGAGAGCACGGACCTGAGCCTGACGAAGCGCGTCCTGGGCGACGTCTTTCACGAGGAGGTGCGCACCAGTGGCATGCGCGCCGCGTGGAACAACAAGGCGCTGGAGGCATCGCATATTGAAATGGCCTGCGATCGGCATCTCCGGTTCGAGCTGATGGCGAACACGCAAAAGACGATGATGGTGCGGCGCAACGCGGGCGAGGCCGCGCGTGTGTTGCGCAAGCTCTCGCGCCCCTTTCAGCAGGAGTACGACAAGTTCGCCGCCCACGCTGTCGGTAATGTCTTTCGCACCTACAAGGCCGAGGCGGACGCGCTCGTGCAGGATCTTTCCGTGGCCGAAGTGGTGAGTCCCTTCGCCTCGGTGCTGGTCTCGTACGTGCGCTACGGGTCGTCGATCAACCTCCTCACGCGCACCGACGTCAACAGCCGCCTCGTGCAGATGGAGGTGGTGCAGCCGCTGGTGGAGAACAGCGATATGCAGACACTGCAGGACCTGATGACGCTGCTGGATCCGATTGTATCGGCGGTCGAGCAGCGCGCCGTGTGCTTTGGTGAGAAGAAGACACAGTGGGGCCAGGACTCCGCCGAGGTGCTCGTGGCCGCTGCGCAGAGTTTTAGCGAGGTGTCGCACGGTAGTTGGGGGACGGAGCGGGCGCCGCAGTGGGTGCACGAGCTCGCGCGCATGTTCACGAACTGGGAGGTGATTGTCCGGGGCGATGTCGGGTCGCTCAGCGACGTGCCGCGCGTCTTCTTCGACTGCATTCTGTGTGGCGTGGTCAATTACTACGTCCTCAAGGAGGTCTACGGGGCCTTTATTGAGCCCAAGGACATCCCCATGAGCGTCCGCGCGTCGCTCAAGAAGGCCCTCACGCGGCACTTCAACGACGAAGAAAAGGCGGCCAACGTGCTCAGCGATCTGATCTCGTACGTCATGTCCGGTGAGGGCGTCAACACCAGCGAGGCCCGTGGTGGCGTGCGTGGGGAGTTCTTTGTCTCGGTCCTCTCGCAGATGCAGGGGGCGTACCACGAAGGTGATCACACCACGCTGCACGCGGAGCGGGTGGCCGTGGTGCTGAACGAGGTCGCGATGACGGCCTCGCGATGCACACGTTCCAGTGGGCTCTTCCACATGCTCGTGCGCATGACCGAGGACTTGGCCTTCCACTTCCGCTTCCAGCGGGTCTTCAAGCGGCTCTCGGCGAACGACCGCAAGACCATTCGCACCAAGCAGAGCCTGAATCTCCTCAAGACGCTCGACTACTTTGAGAAAGAGCTGGAGATGTCCCCGCTGACAATCAAGTCAGTGGCCTTTCTGACCATTCAGCTGCTCTTCTTGTCGATGCGCAGCGACGATGGCCGCCGGCCTGTGGTGGAGCGCTTCCGCAGCGTGCTCGGTCGTGCAGAGTTCGGTATCGTCGGGCTTAGCGAGGTGGAGGCGACGCAGGTGCGCGATCTGCGCATCGCCTTTCCTCCGCAGCTCTCGTACAACTCGTGGCTGAATGAGTCGGACACCAAGGAGAAGTCGGTCTACAATGTGCTGCCGTCCGTCGCCGTCAAGGGCGCGACCAACCAGGCCATGATCATCTCCCAGGCACCGATGATGAAGGCGCTCGACGCGATCTCCCGCGTGCCGTGGCGCATCAACAAGTACATGCTGCACGTGCAAGAGGCGATTGTGCGCGAGGGCTTTGGCTTCGGCAAAATCCGCCCCGGCTTCTATCCGCTGCACTACTGCTCGCTGAGTCCGGGTGATATTCGCCACGGCCATAGCGGCGGTGGCGACATCTCCTTGCCGGAGGACCTCGACGATGCAGACCTGCTTGATCTCAACGGCGGGAGCACCAACGTGTTTAACCTCGCCGAGCGCCGTCAGTACGACCACCAGCTGCAGGAGGACTGGAAGGAGCTGAGCGAGCTGCGCAGCAGCCGTATCCACTACCTGCAAGCCCTGCGCCAGGCCCGCTCCATTGTCCGCTTTTCGCACATCTACTTCCCGAACAGCATGGACTTTCGCGGTCGCATGTACCCCCTTCCCGGACGTCTCAATCACACCGGCTCTGATCCGTTTCGCGGTCTGCTCGAGTACGCGGAGCCGAAGCCGCTCGGCACGGTCGGTCTCTACTGGCTGAAGGTGCATCTCGCGAACAAGATGGGCATGACGAAGCTCTCCTTTGACGAGCGCGTGCACTACGTCGACGAGCACATTGAGGATGTGGTGCAGAGTGCCGAGTCACCCCTGCACGGCGATCGCTGGTGGCAGGAGGCTTCGGAGCCGATGCAGTGCCTGATGGCGTGCAAGGAGCTCGCCGACGCGCTCAAGCACTCGCAGGGGCCGGAGACCTTCCTCTCGCGCTTGCCTGTCGCCGTTGATGGCAGCTACAATGGTCTGCAGCACTACTCGGCGATTGGTCGCGATAGCTTTGGCGCGACCTTGGTGAACTTGGTCCCCAGCGATCGACCCGCCGACGCGTACACGGGCATTCTCAAGGAGATGATGAAGTCCATCGAGGCCGATGCCGGGCGCGATCACCAGGTGGCGCAGCGCTGCCTTGGCACCGGGAAAGGTCAGGACAAGAATCACATCAAGCGCAAAACTATCAAGAGGCCGATCATGACGCAGGTGTACGGGGTGACCGGCTACGGCATGTCTGAGCAGATTCTCGACGAGCTCGTCAAGCAGAACAAGAGCCACGGTCTGTGGACGAACACGGACATGAAGGAGATGTCGGCGTACCTGCGCGAGAAGGTGCTCGAGTCACTCGGCGTGACTTTCAAGGAGACGCAGAACTGCCGCAAGTGGCTGAGCGACATCACTGAGCAGATCTGGGCCGTGCAGCCGGCGGAGCTGCGCAACGCGCTGTGCTGGACCACCCCTCTCGGACTCGTCGTGCGGCAGCCGTACAAGGTGCACAAGGAGTGCTCCTTCTTCTCCCCGCACGGTTATACCAAGGTGCCTGGCGATGCCGTCGCCCCGGCGAGTCGCAAGCAGCTGACCGCCATTGCTCCGAATCTGATTCACTCCCTCGACGCCACGCACCTCGCCATGACAGCGCTGGAGATGCAGCACCAAGGGCTCTCCATGATGGCCGTGCACGACTCGTATTGGACCTACGCCTGTGACCTGCCGCAGCTGTCGAAGATTTTGCGTGAGCAGTTTGTCGTGCTGTACTCGCAGTACGACCCTCTCTGGGAGTTGAAGGAGCAGTGGGAGGAGTGCTACTTTGCCGATCTCCGCCGGCATGGCGTCAAGCTTCCAGACCCGCCGAAACGAGGAGATTTGGATCTCAAGGTTGTGCTCGACTCGCCCTACTTCTTCTCGTAAAGCAAACAAAGAAAAAGAGCAGAGAAGATGAATTCAACATTTTTTTAAAGAAAAGAAAAGAAAAGAAAAGAAAAGAAAAGAAAAGAATGACACTAAAAGAGGTGAACAGACAATTGTCAAAGCCTCAGATCAGCTTTTCGAAAGGCTCAACGACACGCGAACCTCCGGGGTGCCTCGTCAGTAAGGGCGAGTGGCGCCAGGTGAGTGTACTTTTCTGCTTGTTTTGTTGTTTTTTGGGGGATGTCACTGCTGTTGTTGCTGGTTGACCATGTTGCGGCGGTTGGATAATTTTCACAGATTTATTTTCTCTTTTTACTGTTGACATTTTTTTTGTCTTCCGTTGTTTCCAGCCTACTTTTAAATGGCACAGAGAAGAAAAAAAGAAGGAACGGAAAAAGAAGATGAAGCCACACGCATCATCATCGTGATTTTCCTTCGCAAGAGTAGCAGGGAACTGATCGCGTCCGTGTGTGCATGGAACCGTAGGGTCCACTCGTGTGCTTTCACCTTCACACTCAGGCGTACGGGAGTGCTGCCCATTTTGTAGACGCATGCACTTCCCAGCTTTCACCTTTCCTCACTGCGTCTGTCATTATGTTCATATATTTGTTCTCTCTATTTATCTGTCTATCTATCTTGTTGTATGCCGGCTTTCTTTTTGTGCTCTGCTCATTTGACGCAACTTCACTACCCTCGTTTTTTTTTTCTTTCCACAGATAAATTATAAAAACAGAGTTTAAAAAGGTAACACTGGGCACCATTCTTCTGTCTCAACAAAGAACATAACCCATCACGACACACACACACACACACACACACACACACACACACACACTCACACACACCTGATCAAGCATGTCCAGCGGCAACTCTGACCCTGACTACTTGGACGATGACATCGTCAGCGTCGTCCACGCTCAGCCCCTGAAGGAGACGCGTGGTGACGAGGAGGTCTACGGCAAGGGTATCGCCATCAAGGCGGACCCCTTTGACGACTACGCAGTGGAAGAAGCCCAGGAACAAGAGGAAGCCCCCAAGTCCTGCCTTGGCATTCGCCGGTTCTTCGGTCGTGTGCAGCATGCGGTGCAGACCATCGTGCCCCCGGGTGGCCACATCTCGAACATCTTCAACCAGGCCAGTGGCTGCCTCGGTGTCGGCATCGTGTCCATGGCGAGCGGTTTCAACGGCACCGGCATCGTTCTGTCCGCCATCCTCATGGTGGTCTGCATGATTCTGGTCGCCTTCTCCTTCTACTTCATTGGCTGGGTCTGTGAGAAGACCCCGTACCGCACCTGGGAGTCTGCCTGCCGACGCTTGCTGTTTCCCGGCGCCGACTACGTCATCACGGTCTTCCTGCTCTTCCTCCTGATTGGCTCCATGATCAGCTACGTGACCTCCGTGCACGATCTGATCGGCCCGTTCCTCGATGATGACAGCGTCAACCCCTTTCTTCGCACAGACAATGGTCGCCGTCTCCTGACCGCGACGGTGTGGTTTTTTGGCATGTTCGCCCTTTGCCTTCCGCGTCGTCTCGCGTCGCTGCGCTACTTCTCCATCCTCGGTGTCTGCTTCATTGTGTTCTTTGTCTTCTGTGTCGTCGGCAAGTCGGCCGCGCACGGACTTCCCTACGTGCACGAGATGAAGCTCTTCGCCAACGGCCTGGAGGCGGTGAATGGCCTCACGCTGTTCATCTTCGCCTTTCTGGCGCACGCGCTCAGCTTCCGCATGTACGAGGAGATGAAGACACCGTCGGCGCGCAACCTGTGCATCGACTGCGGTGGTGCTGTCGTCCTTGTGGCGACGCTCTACTTTTTGGTCGGCTTCTTCGGCTACGCCGACATCGGTCCCCGCATCACTGGCTCCATCTTCCAGTACTACAACGTCCGCTCGGACCCGCTCATGTGTGTCGCCTACATTGGCATCATGATGAAGGTCTGCGTGGCCTACGCCCTGTGCAACCAGGGTGCGCGCCTGCCCATCTACCATCTGCTCCACTGGGACCTCGAGACGACCCCCTACTGGCGCCACGTGCTCATTGTGATCCCGTTCTGCCTCGTGTCGCTCTTGCTGGGTCTCTTTGTTCCGGATGTTTCCATCGTGTTCAACTTGGTTGGTAGCCTGTGCGGTGGTATCCTCGCCTTCTTGGCGCCGGTCTTCTGCTGCATGTACGCGGGCGGCTGGAAGTGGAGCAAGGTGCCGAAGGTGCCTTACATCATCAGCTACATCAACATCCTTGCCGGTGTGGTGGCCATCGTCTTTGGCACTGCTGTGACTGTCGATGGCATCATTGACCAGTACAGCTAAAGCCCACTGTGTCGAAGAGGCGGAAGAAAGAAGTGGAAACGAAAATGGAGAAACAACGAAGTTGAATTAGCGAGAGAAGGGAACAGGGCGTGTGCCTGGCCATTCTCATTGCGTCCGTTGGCGAGTCTCCCAACCGTTTGCTTTGTTTTGTATCTTTCAACTTCTCTTCTTTTCTTTCCTTTCCTTTTCCGCGCCTGTGTGTTTTTTTTTTTCTCCCAGACTATCTTCTTTTCTCTGTTTTTTTTCTCTTGTTTTTTTTGTCACAATGACTCCTCACGTCTCTCTCACCTTTAATGCCATGGATTGTATCTTTGTTGTACCTTTCTTCTTTGTTTTGTTTTCTTTCGACGTGCGACCTGATTCGTCAGAATCCTCTGCATCGCACTGTTCTGTACCCTGTTGTAACAACTACTGGCTAAACCAAAAAAAAAACTGGCATTTGACCCAGCTCATTTTATTTTCTTTTTTATAAAGGGAATTCCCCTTTGTTCATCTCCAATCCATGAAAACGGCATTTTGAGTAAGGCGACTGACAAGGACGTTGAAAAAAGAAAAAAGGAAGCACATGAGTTTGTTCAACTGAGTGATCGTCCAACACGACACTAGGTGAAGAATGAAAGCGAAACGAAGAGTGTGCCGACAAATTCGTGAATGCTCCGCCATTCGTCGGATTTCGTTTGCGCGCAAGTCTCACTTATGTTTTGATAGGCTCTCTCTCTAGTTGGACATCATCGCATTCCTCGTATTACCTCTGTACACGTGGGTGTGTGCATGTGTTTTTCTTTTGATAGCATTTGACTTTTTTGTTTGTTTCCCCATCCCCCACCCCTCCCTTTGTTTTTGTTTTGTTTATTTTACTTTCATTGTGACTACAAGCGTCTTTTCTCTTTTCTTTGTGTGCAACAGTCACTATTCTTTCATCCAAAAAAGGAAAAAGGAAAAGAGCCCACTTTGCTGTTGGAACGGTAAAGATGTGGTTGTGGTTGTGCCATTTTTGGTGCGTGTAAGGGGCTAGCACACGGGAGTGGCCGTAGCCTCGCTGGTACGATTTCTCGCAGAGTGGAACATGAGTTCACAACATTTCCAAGCCTCACGCAAACCAAAACAAAAATATGTTACTTCTTCTCCGTCATTCAACTCTCTTTTCTCTTCTTTTTGCTCTCATTGTGCTCTTACTGACTTCATGCTTGTTGGTATGGTATTTTCATTGAAGGATTTTATTGTCTCGAGGATCGTCACATTACGTTCGGAGAATACACGCAAATAGAAGGTACACCTCCTACGAAGGGAAAAAAATTGTCATCCACATACACACACACTCACCTCTGCACACGTCAGACACAACAAGAACCAGAGCCAAGCTCGATTCTCGAAAACACCTAAGAAAAGAAAAGAAAGATGAGCGACCACACCGATGACGACTTCAAGACCATGGACGGCGAGGCCGCTCTGACCGCCACCACCACCGCCCCGCGGGAAGGGGCCGGCAAGCTCGGTGCCCGCCGCGAGACGGAGATGAGCTCCATCTACGAAGGTGATGCCTACGTGGAGCTCCAGGGCAAGGCCGCCAAGATGAGCGACCCGGCGTACATCTCGTCGGAGGCCGAGCCGACGGAGCTCGCGCACGACCTCAGCGGCCCTCGTCGCCACCTGCGTCGTGCCGCTGACTTTCTGGACCGCCTGGTGCCGCCCGGTGGCCACGTCTCGAACATCTTCAACCAGGCCAGTACGTCTCTCGGTGTGGGTATCGTGTCCATGGCGAGCGGTTTCAACGGCACGGGCGTCGTGCTCTCGGTGATCCTCATGGTGGTCTGCATGGTGCTCATGACGTACTCCTTCTACCTGATTGGGTGGGTCTGCCAAAAGACCCCGTACCGCTCCTGGGAGTCCGCCTGCCGCCACATTCTGTTTCCCGGCGCCGACTACGTCATCACCTTCTTCCTCTTGTTTCTCATGTTCGGCGTCATGACGAGCTACGTCATCTCTGTTCACGACTTGATCGGCCCTTTCATTGGCGAGAACAACTCGAACAGCTTCCTCAACTCCGACTCCGGCCATCGTCTCCTGACCGCGACGGTGTGGTTCTTTGGCATGCTCATGCTGAGTCTGCCTCGTCGTCTCGCCACACTGCGCTACTTCTCCATCCTCGGTGTCTGCTTCATCTTGTTCTTTGTCTTCTGTGTCGTCGGCAAGGCCATCGCACACGGCATGCCGCACGTGCATGAGATGAAGCTCTTCTCCACTGGCCTGGATGCGGTGAATGGCCTCACGCTCTACATCTTTGCCTTTCTGGGACATGCGCTGAACTTCAAGATGTACGCCGAAATGCGCGTGCCGTCGGCGCGCAACCTGTGCATCGACTGCGGCTCTGCGGTGGTCATGATCGGCATCTTCTACTTTTTGGTCGGCTTCTTCGGCTACGCCGACATCGGTCCGCGCATCACTGGTTCCATCTTCCAGTACTACGACGTCCGCTCAGATCCGCTCATGTGTGTCGCCTACGTTGGCATTCTAATGAAGGTCTGCGTGGCCTACGCCCTGTGCAACCAGGGTGCGCGCCTGCCCATCTACTACCTCCTGCGCCAAGACATTGAGACGATGCCGTACTGGCGCCACGTGCTCATTGTGATCCCGTTCTGCTTGCTGTCGCTCTTGCTGGGTCTCTTCATCCCCGACATCACAATCGTGTTCAATCTGATTGGCAGCCTGTGCGGTGGTGTCATCGGCTTTCTGACGCCGGTGTACTGCTGCATGTTCATTGGCGGCTGGACCTGGCGTCGCGTGGGCTGGCTGAACATCATCCTGAGCTACATGAACCTGATCGCCGGTGTCGTGGCGATTGTCTTCGGTACTGCCGTCACGATTGACACCCTTGTCAAGACGTACAACTAAGAAGCCGCGCGTCTATTCGCTCTCCCTCAAAGGGGCGAACTGATGTGGAAAGGGGATGGGTGCGGTGTGGTGCCGACCCAAGCCCTCCACGAACGACTAAAGCCGACACACGCACGCCCTCAAAAACAGAATCAAAAAAAAAAAGTAAGAAATCAAAAATCAAAAATGACGTTGTTTGAAACAGCTAATCGAACGGGAAAATAACGAGTTTTTTTTTGTTCTTCTTTTATTGATGCAAAGGGCATGAGCACGATTCTGTTGCTGACTTGCTCTTTGCTCTTTTTTCTTTTCTTTTCTTTTCTTTCTCTTCTTTTCCTTCTTCCAGTAGAGCGAGCGAGCGAGCTCTCCAATATGAGTGGCGCTTGTGCTCTAGAAAAAGAAAAATGGTTCAACCAAAATGCACGCTCGTGCATGTATTTTTCACTCCTCGATAGGCACATCAAAAGCAAGCAGAAAACAAAGCCTGTCTGTGGTGCGTTGACATTCAGTAACTCTATTTTTCAGTTTTATAATACCCACCCCGCGAGCATCATACGATTGATTCTTTCTTTCTTGTTACGTTTTTTGTGGGCAGCTCACAAGAAGACAGGAAGAAACCAACAAGAAGCGCCTGGAAGAAAAAAAAAAGCAAGTTTGCGCACAAACATGCGTTCACGTTTCCAGCAGTTTGTGGGTTTCTTTGTATTTCGTTCTTTTTTTCTCTCCTCAGATTTCGCTGCTGTTGACGCGAAAAGAGAGAAGCACAGTAACACCGAGAATGATGACACCAAAAGATTCAATATGTGTCTTGTTCCTCCGAGAATTGTCATCCGTGTGCAATGAGTTCATTTCGTGTAATGCTTGCCCTTTTTTTTTTCCTTTCGTCGTGGTGTGTGTGTGTGTGTGTGTGTGTGTGTGTTTCCTTCCTTTTGCAGGTTGCGTGATTTTCTTTTCTTTTTCTCCGCGTGCCATGAAGACGGAGGGAGCCACATTTGGGTATATCTAGTGACTGTCACAAGGGCGAGCGGAAGGATGAGCTATTACCAGTCGCTTGGGCATCAGTTCAACTTGATCGATGCCCGATGCAACGGTACGCAGTTCTTCGTGTCCTTCAAACATTTTTTTCTTCGCTCCCCCCCTTACTCACTCGCCGTCTGGATGTACACAGGCGGACATCCCTCTTTTTTTTTCTATGTTTCTTGCTCTAGTTGCATTTCCTTACCAATCCAGGGAAACTGAACTACACTTGTTTTGAGAAAAAGAAAGCCTTTTCGAAGAGAAGGAATGGTGGCACGGCATTTTTGTTGTTGTTGTTGTTTTCCCCTTTCACGCTCACCTCGTTGACGTCAACATCTCACTCACTTTCCCCCTCTTTATATACACGCACACCCTGTTTTTCTTTTTTATTGTTGTGTTTCCCTTTCCCTTTCCTTCTTTCTTTCTTTCCTCCCCTTCTTTTCCTGACCTCTGGTAGTCACGTTTACTGTCTATTCGCTTCTGCCTCGTTCTCGCGGGTCTCCACACTATTTTTCAGATGTCATTTGACTGGTCCAACAGAAGAACAGCGTTCGTCCGTGTGTGTGTGTGTGTGTGTGTGTGTGTTCTTCCTCCTATATTCTTCCCTCACTCCCACGCTCCTCTGCATATGCGAGCACGTGTTGAAAACTGTGAGCACACCAACGGTGTTTCCCCCTCCCTACCTCCCTGTATGCGGTTATGCTATCACCATCACGTACTCCCTCTTTTCCGACGAAATACTTCTCTGCTCAAACGCGTCTTTTTTTTTGTTTGTTTGTTTGTTTGTCATTTAGATTTCTCTTACCGTTCTGCACACCTCAGTCTTTGTGTGCATTTGCCTCAAGAACTCAACGCGGAAACAGATCCATAGACTATTTAATTTCTATCATCGGGATAGCAACACACACACACACACACACACACACACACGAATACACGAGTACCCCATGTCAAGGCCTTTGCTGTCACCTTCTCGGCACGATGCCGCGCATCCCGTGACGTTGAGCGCCTTCGCCTCTCAGGTCGACGATGGACTTGGACGTGTCCTCGCCACTCTGGCTGCCGCAGTGGATCGGGCAGAAGAGTTCGTCAGCGAGGCAAGCTGCAGCGCATCACGGGCATCAGAGAGCGCGTTGGGGTCTGCGGTGAATGTGTATCGCGCTGCGTGCATGTCGGCCTTGGCCGTGCTGCAGCCCTTGTCGCTTGCCTCCGCCACGGCAGCTGCGTTTCGAGAGACAAGAGGCGCGGAAGCAGTTGCGGAAGTCACATCAGCGAGGGTTGAGACGGAGACAGAGACAGCCAACTTGGTTGTCCAGCTACGGCAACAACTGCGTCATCAACAAGAAGAAGCCGACACCGTGCAGGCTCTGCTGAAAGACCGCCTCGCGGCACTCGATCGCACGGTGCGCGGTTTGCAGGCCCAGCAGAACGTGGATTTCGAAAAGCTAGAAAAGCTCGTCAAGGAGGAAGTGAAAAGCAACGGCACATCACCATTGCAGCAATCCCGACAACAACAACAACAACAACAGCAACAGCAACAGCAGCAAATGGAGCGCCGCGATGGGGCCGCTGTGGTTCTGCTTTCACGCTGGTGGGGCACAGAGCTGGCGCATCTCGAGGCCTACACGCGCGCCTCCCTCGTCGCCGATGAGGCCGCAAGCCGTGAGCTCGTCTCACACCGTCGACAGCTTGCGCGTGCCGTCGTCCGTGCGCACCACCAGATGCACGACTCCGCCGTTGTCGCTGTGGATGCCGCGACCCCAGGCCCCGAGCGCGCGCTGCCCACCACACGGCGTGTGCAGGTGTTGGAGTCGGATGTGCACAACTTGGCCGAGTATGCCGCGACGCTACAGCAGGATCGCCAGATCCAGCACACGCACGTGCGTGGTGCTGTGGAGGCCACGCGCGAGTCCATGCAGGCCGTCCACCTTCACGCCCTGGAGCAGCTCGCCGCGCGGTACACGGAGGAGCGTCATGTGCTTGAAGAGGGTCTCGCCGATCTGCGCGCAGCGCTGGCCGCAGTGACCACGCAGCGTGACCGCGAATCTGCGCAGAGGCACCACGAGGCGGCTGAAGCACGCGCGGCATTGGATGCCCGTGAGGCGCATGTTGAAACGCTCACACGACAGCTCACGTCCGCGAAGAAGCGCGTCTGGACGGTGGAGCTCGAGAAGGACACGCTGCAGACGCGTGTGAGTGTGCTGGCGCGTCAGCTGGAAGATACAGTGCCACGCCGCGCTGGTTCGCCTGCTCGTGTCGAGCGTGCAGCCGTTCGCGGCAGCGATCCTGGTCGTCTCTTCGAAGGCTATCGCGAGCAGGAGGCGGTCGACGATGACGACAACGACGACGACGACGACGACGACCGTGCTGTCGCCGCCACAGTAGTCAATGGGACCGCGCACGCCTTCCCATCGTCCGCACATCACGTGGATCCGGGTGTGTGGCAGAGGCAGCAGCCTCGTCACGCACCAGAGGCGGCAGAGACACGTGCGGTCGTGCAGCCCTCGCTGCCCCGTCCGACACGCTCGGCCTCCACCATCACCGTCACGGCCGTGAACGCACCATTGTCTTCACGCGTCGTCAGCACAGAAAGCGGGCTTGTGACCAGTCCGCGTGCCTCGTGTGTCGCCGAGACTCGACCGCGTCGAGCCGATCTGGTGCGCGCGTCTGGTGAGCTCGACGTCGTGAGCCACACGGCGCGGAGTGTCGATCGCACATGCTCCGAGGCCGGTGGGACTGAGGAGACGGTAATGCCGTCACCGTCGGCGTGGGCGTCGTCGTCGTCCTTGACCAACTCCCCCGCGCCCAAGCTCCCCGCGTCCACGACGACAAAAGGCGCACCACGTGCCTTCGCGGGCGCCTCCCGTGGTGACGAGGACGGCACCGGGCGTGCGCGTCTGGCGGACATGTGCGCGTCGCTTGAGACGACTATAAAAGAGTTGGAGGGCAGCATGCACCAGCTCGCCACCACACACGAGGTGCAGCGTCGCCACTATCAGCGCGAAGCCCGACACTTGCAGACCACGCGGCACTACTACGAGCATGCCCTCGGTCACTCCTCGAGCGCGGCGCATGCTGGTGCAGACAGGCCGCACGCGTCCGCGGTACTCAAGCCCGCTTCTGCCGACACCTATGCCGCCGCGCAGAAGCAGCTCACCACAATTTGTGCGCAGCTCGAAGCCATCGATGCGGAAAGCCGTGCCGAGGGGGAAGCGTTTGCCGTCGAGATGTCTGCGGCACGCCACAAGCACGAGCAGCTGATGGCGGTGCTTCGCCAGGTGGGAGAGAAGCAAGCCACCTTGCGCACTTAGCAGTCAATCTACGTGTCTGTGTGAGTGTGCGAGTGTTTGTTTTCCCTTGCTCCATCACCCTTCGTTCTAGGTCATTGTTACTTCACCCGTCCCAAAAAAAAAAAAACGTCATCAACAACCAGCAGCGCAGAGATGCGCCAAAAGAGAGTATGCTTGGGCATGCCTTGGTTGCGTGTTTTCCCCAATTCCCGTGACTGTGATCAGGTAACGATATCCACCTCCGCCTTTTGCGCGCAATCGCGCTCACACACACACACACACACACACACACACACACACACACACACACACACACACACACACACACATTCATACAGTTGACATCCCACTGTTTTCTCCTCTCCTCACCTCACCCTCTTTTATTTTTCTCTCTAGTATTAGCTCTGATAGTTGATATTGTGGGCTCTTTAGTACGTGTGTGTGTGTGCGTGTGTGTGTCTTTTTCGTTGCGTTGCCGTTTTCCCCTCACGTTCTCTCTCCCCCCGACCTCGCGCGGTCGCTCATACACAGGTGCTAGACGGTACTCACCTCGCGCCATGTCCGTCGCGGCGCTCATGGTCAGGCCGACCGTCCCGTCCTCCTCCACCGCAGAATCCTCCACAGGGGCATCCGGTCGGCAGCGCATGTACGCGCGCGAGGCTCCTCTCGGCACGCATCGCATCAACCCGCAGGTTGTGCGCAATCGCGCCTCGCTGCCGCTGTGCAGCTTCAGCGCCCATCGCTCGCCGTACCTGTACTCGTCGGTGACACCGAACGGGTGCTACACGGTCGGCAGCCCGAGCAAGGCCGCACAGCGCCGGCAGCAGCGCCAGGGCATCGCGCCGTGTCCCGTCACAGCCCCGCCACGCATGGACAGCCGCAGTCGACGCGGCTTCAACGAGTTCGACGAGCAGCAGCGTGTGCTCGTGCGTCAGGCCTGGCGGGCCTTCGACAAGGATGTGGTCGAGCCCGCTCAGCGCGAGGCCCTCCTCGACGAGCTGCTCATCCTCTCCCCGACCCAGTTCGCCGGGCAGCTCGCGCAGTTGCAGAAGTCACGACGTGCCCAGGCGCAGGCCTCGCCGGAAAGCTGTACGTCGAGCAGTCCCCGGGACACCTCCACCCGGCGCCTGCCCTCTCGACCGTCGTCCGCCCTCAGCAGCGGCACAGGTGGTGGTCTGCCGTTGTCACCCTATGTGCAGAGTCACCGAGGCTCCCCTCCGCGCTCCACTACGGCAAGCGACAGAGGCTCGGCGCTGGCCATGACGCCGACGTGGGCCTCGGTGAGCTCACGCGATGGCGTCTCGCCGTCCAGTGGTCGGCTCCGCACACCGCACAGACCGGGGAAGTTCGTTGTCGTCGCGCCCACACCGCATGTGGTGCGCGTGCCCGCCCAGGCACAGGTAGAGGGACAAGGAGAGGATGGACACGCACGCCGAGGCAGTGAGCCGGTGATATCCGCCTCGTCAGCGCGTCCACCACACCCGCGCCGAGCCACATCGGCGATGCCACGTGAGCTGGCGGCGGCGGCGATGGGCCCCTCCCAGCCGCATCGTCCGCCTCCGCTGGCCTTGTCGCCCCGTCATTTTGTGCGTGGCTCCACGTCCTCCTCGAGTCCGTCGATGGTGACGATGGCGTGGAGTGGAACGGCGATGGCGGCAGCGTCGTCGTCATCTGCGGCCTCGTCCCCAAATGCACGGGCCTGGTCTGCTGAGACGACGACGCGACTGCACATGGCCCCGCCCGCCGTCTCGCGAGGTATCGGTGCCCTGTGCCCCTCTACGTTCGCCCCTATTGCGGCCATTCCCTTGGACGGCCATTAGCATGCGTCACTTTTTTTCTTCTTTCCCCCATTTGTGTGTGTGTGCTCATTTTAAATGTTTATTATGCCGAACACATATTCTTCTTCTTTGCTTTGTTTCGTTGCTGCACCCGTACATGTTTCTTTTTCTTTTTCACCACCGTGTTCCTTCTTTCTTTTTTTGATAGACATGATAGATCGACACGCGTTTGTTTTCTGCGCTTTTTTATGTATACAACCGCGCACCGCCTAAATCGCACTGTTGTTTATGTTGAGCGTTTGCTCATTATACTTGCGCTTTTTTTTTGTTGTTGTTTCTTATGCTCGTCTGTTGTGCTCTTCTGGAATCAAAAACTGTACCCTGCATCTGTGTGTCTACCTTGTCCGAATGGAAGCTATTGATTGAGCCCCTCCTCTCCTCTCTCCTTCACAGGAAAAAAAATGGGGAAGTAAAGATGCAAATGCTGCGCTGATGACAAACGAGGTGCCATTGCCGCTCAGCTGGTCGCAGTACACGTGGCCGCCGATGGATCGATGTCTTCCAGAGGTCATGATGTACCGTCGAAAGTCATACTTTGATCACCCGTCTTTCTCCATTCTCTCTCACTGCTCTTTTCTTCTCGGTGGCATCTCTCTCTTTCGTCTCTTATCAAACGACTGCGTGCAGCTGTTGCAACAACAACAAAAAAGGAACGAAGAACGAAGAACGAAGAACGAAGAACGAAGACAAGGCGCCTCTTGTACTCCGAGCTATTCTATGGCCACCGTCTATCTGCTTGACCTCACCGCCTATCGTGGCGAGGCTAGTGCTCCGCCCACGACCTCACGTGGCGCATCGCGCGATGGCTACGCGCAGATCTACGACGACAACGACGACAAGGAAGACACGGCCCACACAACCCCACCATCTACTGGAACGCACTCCACGGCGCCATCGACGACAGCCATGAACGCACCGGCCGACGCCGATGCTCCCTCTGGTGTGTCCTGCGCGTGGACGGCGGCGGCGGAGCTGCTTCGTTGGCCCTCGTGGTCGCTGACGGCGGCGAGCTGGGCGACGGCCACGCGCACTCCGGCGAATGCATCCCCTTTGTACGCGCTCGTGCCTCTGCCGGAGCGACTGGCCATTGAAAACAAGTACTTTCGCACGTCTCTAGAGCTCGTGGTGGGCTACCCTAGCGGACTCAACGAAGAGACGGCCGGACGGGCGTCCACGCGCGATACCGCCACGTTGGAGGTGTTGCACAAGGTGGTGCAATTCGCCACTTGTCTGCGAGCAGCCCGCGGTGAGCTGGCAGAGCGCCTCGCCGCCGAAAATGACACGCATCCGTTCGGCCTTGTGTTGGTGGTGCATCGCTCGCAGGACGCGTTGACGCTGCCATGGCACGTCTTTGGGGGCAGTCGTGGGGCCGGCTCGCTTGTCAACGCGGTGCTGGTCGTGGACGATGACGAAGCGGCGCGTGGTCATCGTAGTGGGGCGATCAGGTCGTCTGTGCCGGACGATCGCTGGCACGCGGCGTGTGTCGAACACGGCTTTGAGTACATCCCCCACGCGCCTCTCACCGGCAGCGCGACCACGCCGACGCCGGTGCTGGAGTGCATTGAGGCCGGCGTCGAGCGAGGCGGTTTGCTCGGCCCGAGCTTGCACGGTGCGGCGCGGCTGCTTCAGCTGCTTCACAGCGTCCTCTGGCCGGTGACTGTTCGCACGCCCGTGACGACAGCCACAGCCACAGCGACGGACGCAGGAGTGGACACCACCGCGGAGCCATCTCGCGTCAATCCCAATAGCGTCTGGCTCGTGGCGACCGCGGACGGACAGGCCGCGCTGATGGCACAGCTCAACTCTGACCGCGAGGCCGCACGAGAATCCGATCAAGATGACAGCGTCGCTGGTCGTGCGGAGGGACACGTCGCGCAGACACCACCACATCAACCCGCAGCCGCGTTGTCCCGTTACCACAGGCGCTTTTTCACTCACGTCGTGTCTGCCGGCGCCACTCGCCGTGCGTGCGCTGACTGGGCCGTGCTGTGCGAGAGCAGCGCCGCCGCCACTACCACCTCGTTGACGACAGCGCGACAGCTCTTGCTGGTCAACCGTTACCAGACAGCGCTCGTGGCCATCGAGCCGCTCCACCCGGCCTTTTTTCACAATGCCAACTCGGATGTGCTGAGGCGCTTGCTGGAGCAGCGGTGGAGAGGTCCCTCAAGGGCTGTCAAGGCCGATCGCGACGAGGACTCGGACGAGAGCAGCCTCGCTGTGGTCGTCTGGCCTCCGACTGACCGCCCGCACGAGAACAACAAGGACAACTCGGGTGCCTCTGCACTGGCGTATCCGTCGCTCTCAACTATTCTGAACGCGCTGTCTGCGAACGGTGTGCGGCACATCGTGGTGGTGGTGGTGGTCAGCCTCGGCATGCCTGCACTGAGCGACTGGGAGGCGCACGCGTGTGCCGAGCGCGGTGTGGAGGTGGTGACACTGAGTGAGTCTCCGACCGAGAAGGCGTGTGAAGACGAGGACGGTCCCTGGGGTGTGGATCGCCTCCAGGAGCTGCTGCACTGTACGCGCTGGCCGCAGCCGGTGAATGTGCGGGTGTGCGGCCCATCGACGAGCGCCAAGACGGCGACGCCAGAGGCGTCTTCAGTGAATCGTGTGCGTGTGTGCGTCTGCGCAGAGAGCGAGGGTCGTGATGTCGGTAGTTTCTCGGATGCACTGGTGGAAGAAGGGTGGCTGAGAACGGTCTACAAGGAAGTCATGGTCCCACTCTCGCGCCACAGGACTGCTGTCGAAGAGGAGGAAGAGGAGGAGGCAGCCAGCGCCACCGCACCAGTGGCATTGCAGGGCCGTGTGCCTCTTCTCGTCGATCTCGTGCCGTCGATCGCACTGCCCAGTGCACCGTTTCACACGTCCAATCGCTACTTTACCGCTTCCTTGGCCCTCGACGTGGACGGTGGCCTCGCGACCGCCTTACATGTCCCATCGCCTGTTGCCCAGCAGACAACAACAGGTCTGCCAGAGGCCGTTCTTGTCGTCACCAACGCGCGCACGGTGCTGGCCGCAGCGCGTGAGGCCGGTGCGCTGGAGAAAAGTGACGACAGTACTGCCAGAGCACGCTTGGTGCGTGTGTTGTCCGCGCTTCAGCAGCAGCTCGCCAAGGAGGAAGAAGCTCAGCTGGTGCAGTGGACCGCGGTGGATGCGCGCACTGAAGCCCCGGCCGACACGCTGGCGCTCTTGTACATCACCGATGTTGCCGTGGATGCGGCCGAGACGGTCGACGCCGTGGAGGATGCCCTCATCACGATTTTGCGCAAGAGTGAGGCGGGTGCCCATGCGGGCAGTGCAGACCTCGATCAGACCGACACGTACCCACTCTTTGAGCGCGTATGGGCGAGCGCGCGTGCGGCATCTCCGCCGTCTCATTCGTCGCTGCCCCCACAGAAGAGCGAGGATGGGGAGGAGGGTCTGGCGCGTGTGCGCGAGGCTCTCGCACAGCACGTCTGGCCCCATCGCACGGACACCGCTCAGCCGGCGGTTGCGGCGGCAGTGGCGGACGCCACGCACAAGGCCGCCTTGTCTAACGCGATGCCAAGCGTGGACTCTGCCGACTCCGTGCGTGTCCCAGCGACAAACGCATCCGATGCATGCACAGGCGAAGCCGCGCCAGAGCTTGTCGAGGCGTCTATGCCACCGCCGCCGTCCGTGGGCTGCGCGCTGCCGTCCGACTTTCTGATTGACCCCGTCACCATGCGGAGTGTGCGCGTCTACGCGCTGCACGCCACATGGGAGCCGGTGCACTGTGCCGCCAGCCGCGTCCCTGTGCCGGTGACTCACATGGAGGAAATTCAGCAGTGGGTCGACAAGATGCGTCTGCACGGATCTCGCTTGCCGCCAGTGGTGCGCAAACAGCAGGCGGCCATGCTGGCGCTGGCCATGGAGTCATTTCTTTGACGAGGCGCAACGCCTTCTTCTTCTTTTTTTTTCTGTGCTCCCATACGATCGCCGTTGCAGGGATCTGGAGCCATCTAATCACACCTTCAAAACAACAGAAAAGGCACACAGCATCCGGCTATCAGCCCACTTTCCCTTGGTGTTGCTGATATGTAGCACGGGAACACACGCGCCAGTAGGCTGGTCCTTTCAGACTCTCTTACTCCAATAATCTGTCTCGCTCACGCTTTCCTTCTAATTCCTCTTCTCTCCTTTCATTTCCACTTGTCACAACTGTTTGCTTTCGTTTCGTTTCTTTCCATTTTAGTGTGCATCGTCATCAGGGGTGTACGCGCAATTCGAGCAGTCGGTAATCGTTCATTTCGTTGGTTGCCACTTCCTCTTTTTTTCATTCATTTGCGTGTTTTTTACTTGCGTGAGCGATGGTGTCGTCCTACCCTCGTCGTAGTGGTGGTGGCCATGGTGGCGGCTATGGTGGCGGTGGTCGTCGCTTTACCCCTGCCCGCCGCGGCCCTCCGCGCGAGGCACGCGCGCGTCGCCCTCAGCACATGCCCAAGACAGATCCACTGGCACTCCCGACCACCCTCGCGATGCCGCTCAACATTTCGTTTGGCAACTTTGACTTCCAAGAGATGCGAAACATTGGTCAGCGTGGTGGTGGCGTCCGCGAGCTGAACTCGCTCCTTCGCAGCGCCAGACGCCGTGACAGCGAGCACGGAGAAATGCTGCGCAGTAGCTTCGGTGTTGAGCAGCGTAATGATGATCTTCTCAGCTCAGCCGTGCGTCGTGCCGCTGGCGAGCGCGTGAAGGACGACCCGGCGAAGCTCTCGCGCGCACTCGCGAAGCGGCGGCAGAAGAAGCGGCAGTCTGCGAAGAAGTGGGCTAAGCGCGTGCAGGCCTTGGAGAACTCCGTGGAGAACGTCGTCAACGATCGCAGTGTCGCCCGGCAGACCAAGAAGGCGCAGAAGGACGCGAAGCAGAAGGTCAAGGAGGGTCGCAAGGCGGCGTTCAAGAAGGACAGCGATGGCATCAAGTCCAAGTACGGTTCCTCAAAGGGCAAGAAGGACGACAAGAAGGGCGGCAAGGGCGGCAAGGGCGGCAAGGGTGGTAAAGGCGGCAAGGGTGGTAAGGGCGGCTGGACCGGAGGCAAGAGCAGCGGCAAGGGCCGGCGCTAGTGATAAATTGTTTTTTTTTTTCGAAAGAGAACCGGAAGAGACTGCACTGCCAATGCGCGCACACACACACACACACACACCACGAGGGAAAGAACAAGGAGATGAATGGTTTCCTTTCTCTCATTTTTTGGGGGCGTTTTGTTGGTACTGGTGTGTTCCTCTTCCGTCTCCTCCCATCTCTGTGCTTGCTTGTTTTGATCTTTTTTTTTTCTTTCGTCGCTGTCGTCGTCGTCGCATGTTCAGCATGTTGGCTAATTAAAACAAATACGCAACGTTTAATACTGGCTGATCAGGCACTGCCTCTGTGGGCAACCAGGCAAAGTGTGATAAAGTAGACATGACAAGTGTCTCTACTCGTGTAAATAAATAAAAAATTATATCTTTTGGTGCGTCAGTGTATGAATGTGTGTCTCTGTTGACCAGACAGCGGTAGCTCCTTGTCTCGCTACCTCGCTAGTGGCGTGCCCCCGCTTACTTGCTGCGTGGCACGCAGCACTCACAGACCTGGTGTTGACAAGGCCTGGGGAATCTCTCGCCGCCGAGCGCGTATGTATACGATGCGAGACTCTCCCTCTCTATCTATCTCTCTTGGGCGTGTACACGTTTGTTGTCATCGTTTCATCACCGCCTCTCCCATCTCTCACGCGCTGACTCGTGAATGCTTCCTGCCTCGTATCTTTTTGTTCTTTGGGTGTGTGTGGGCACTTCCCACCTGTTTGCTTGTCTTTTTTTTTCTCTCGTTACACCAGTTTCCCCCCCCCCCCCCTCTTCAGTGCGTCCATCTCCTACCGACCCATTGTGGTGTTGCCATTACTCCCTCTCGTCGTCCTTCGAACTCGCGACGCACTTTGACGATCTTTCTTTTCAGTCTCTCTGATCAGATC